>BCLF01000015.1:2245400-2265318 GCA_001602275.1 Zoysia japonica
GTGGCACGGCGTAGCTCACCGGAGCGGCATGCCCTGGTCACGGCGGCGGTCGGCTCGAGGAAGAAGAAGACCCCTGCTGGGCCGTCCGTTGCGCTGGGCCACGTGTGCGCGCTAAGTGGGCCAAAGGCGCGCAGCCCAGCTGGGGGGGGGGGGGCGGTGCGGCTGGGCCAGGAGGCGGCGGCCCACGTAGAGATTTTGGCTTTTAATTTTTGAAAGCAAAACAACTCCAATTCGAATAAATTTCGATAAATCCGAAAAAGAAACTTCTACTCAAGCACTTGTCAAGATTCAAATTTTAATTTGAAATTTTTTCTTTTTAGGATCTACTCATTATGTGAAGTTTTCTTTAAACAAAATAAAAAGGGAGGTGTATAGAAGAAGAAAATCGCAAAAGAGTTAATTTGTAATAATAATAATTTTTTTCTCAAATTTTGAGGGTATCACACCCACCCAGTCAAGTCGCTCCGCCAGCGCGGCCGGCAAGTCGGCACGGAGGATATAACAAAAGGAAGAGGAAAAGAAAACTCAGCAGAACTCCGCCTCGCATGCACGCACGCACGTAGGCGCGCACACGTACAAAGCGGGCGACGCGATCCGATTCCGACCCAGCCCACGCGCGAAGGGAAGAGACGTCGCCAGCCACCGGCGCCATCTCCGCGCCTCCGCACACGCTTCCATCAAGGGAGCTACTAACTCGTCCTGACACCTCCTAGGCCGAGCCTCCGCATTCGCATCCGGCCGCGGCAAGTCCGTCGCTCCTGCCTTCTGATCGTGTCCCCCTCGCGCATTGCGTTCCGGGGTCGACGAGGAGGCAGATGCACACGCCGCTGGAGACGAACGGGAAGGCGCGGAGGCCGGCGGCCGTGGCGCGCAGGGCCGCCCCGAGGAACGAGAAAGTAAGCAATCCTTGTATACCTCTCTCTCTTTTTCTTGGGTTCTGGCGCCGGAAAGTTTGCGCCTTCCGTTGAGCCGAGCGCCCGGCCCGTGCGATGATGAATATTCGTCTCCGTTTCGCGTGTTTCATCCTGCTGCGCGCTCCTCGGATCGGAAAGCTGACGGCTTTCGCGCTCCCTGGTGACGGGCGTTTCAACTCTTTGTATTGGCGTGTTTCATCCTGCACGCTTTTCTGGCGTCTTCGAGGGACGGGCTCTGCGCTCTACTCCTCCCCTGTTCTTGGACGGAGCAATTCTTACAGTTTCGAGTTTTTCTCTGAGCAAGGATTGTTTAGTAGCGGTACGGTTATTTGCACCTCACTCTGTTCTTCGATGCTTTTTCCGAGCCAAATTCAGCTGTTCTGTTCTACTACTTCCACCAAACACATTGTTCTACTGGCAAAAATTTGAAAGGCTCCGTTTGAAATGGGCTCGGTCAAGTCCGTCGCCGAAGAGACCAGCTCGAATTCGGTGCTCCAGTGTTTGATCGATACCGGCGCCAGAGTCCTGCTCTGTTTCGACTCAAATTTCGTTTTTGCTTGGTCCTCGCTGTTCCAGGTGATGGAGAAGGATCAGAGGAGGCCCAACTCCAAGACGCCCGTCGTGATGAAGATGAAGCCACCCTCCAATCCGACCACGCCGGGCATCAAGAGCAGGAACCAGTCGCGGAGAGATCGGAAAATGGCACTGCAGCAAGATGTACGTGACTCGATCTCCCTAGCGAGCCGTAATCTCATTGTGTAGTTCAGGAAGTTCAGCGTTTCCGTGTTCGAGTTGCAGGTGGACAAGCTGAGAAAGAAGCTGCGGCACGAGGAGAACGTCCACGGAGCTCTGGAGCGCGCGTTCACGAGGCCACTCGGCGCTCTCCCGCGGCTCCCGCCTTACCTGCCGTCTCAGGTTCTTCCGTTCTTGCCCTACTTCTTCAAGCAATTCAACTCATAATTCGTTGCAGTTTTGGAGCGACCCCATTCTGATCGCTACTTCTTCTGAATTCTGGTCAGACATTGGAGCTTGTAGCCGAAGTCGCCGTCCTGGAAGAGGAGGTCGTCCGGCTCGAGGAGAAGGTGGTTAAATTCCGGCAAGGCCTCTACGAGGAGGCCGTCATCACCTCCTTGGTGAAGAACGCCTACTTCCCGGACGGTGACCGGTGCGCGTCGGCGAGGCACAAGCCATCGGCGCAGTCGCGGAATACAGAGGTCTCCACCTCGGCGCGCCAAGGTTCCGATCAGGATACCAACTGGTCGTCGTTGAAGCGAGTAGCCAATGCCAGGCGGACACTACGAAAACCCGGTCCGGCTCTCAGCCAAGGTGATCGTCCGGGGAAGGAGAATCAGTCGTGTGGCACCACTAACTCATGCAGAGAATTTAGCCGGCCTCCTACGAGTAATCTGACAAAAGGGAGGACTCCGGTATCAGGGAAATGCACCACCGTTCAGGTACAGTTTACAAGGATTCATACCAGAAGCTCGAGTTGTCACTGAATTGAGGAGTTTCAGGCTAACGTTCTTGAATTTGCACCGTCCGTTTCAGTCGACTAGCACAGTGGAAGATCACCATCAAGCTCTTGATCACGAAAGCAACGGCATTGATGCGGACACGGCCTCGACTTCGGCGAACGAAGTCTCTGAGGAGCTAGTGACGTGTCTGATGGCCATCTTCTCGCAGATGAGCACCTCTTCCATTAGGCAGGACGATGAGCGAGGATCGTTGCCATCAGTTTCCGGTTCCTGCGCCAGCAGCTCAGACGGTGCATGCCCCGGAGACCCGTACGGCGTCCTAGACCTCGGATGGAGAGATATTGGTCCTTATAAACATTTCCGAGCAGTTGACGCCTCTTCACTGGACCAAGACGTTTACGCCAGTGACATGCTTCTTGATCGGAGATTGAAGTGAGTTTCCATGGATTCGGTAACTACTACTACTACTCTGTTACTAACATTTTGGCCTCCTTTTTTACGATCCATACATAGATTTAGTTGAGTGATGCTGCTGGTGTCTGTTTAACTTAGCATGCTGACAGAATGATCGTTGTCTACCTGTCAAAAATCAGGGCGTTGCTCCAGAAGCTCTCGTTGGTTGACCTAGTGGGCCTGACCCATCAGCAGAGGCTGGCATTCTGGATCAATACCTACAATGCCTGCATGTTGAACGTAAGCTGTCCCTCATAATTGAGGCCTCCTTTTGCTTCTCGCTATGACTCATAGCTGTTGGCTCCTCTTTTTTGGTCACCATTCACACTGGTACAATTTTGTTGAGACCATTTGAAAACTTCATGAGTAGAGTGTGTTGATGCTTTACACTGAGATAATGCGGTCCTGGGAATGCACTACTAATCTGTAGGAGTGAATTTTCTTAGTACTTCAATTTGTTTTCTGATTGAACTCAGCTGAAAACAGGGCATGCATGTGCCCTGCATCGTGTTAGTGTCCGTTAATAAACTTCAGTTTTGAAATTCGTCTTGTCTCCTTAAGCACCATCCAGGGCTTGAATAATTGCTTATCTTGGCTTCATTTGCCTTTGACCAGCAGATCTTCAGAAGTGCTTAAGATCAAGTGACTTGTCCTGATCTGGCACTGATGTTGTTTATTCTTCAATGCTCCAGGCATTTCTTGAGCATGGAGCACCTACCNNNNCCCCCCCCCCCCCCCCCCCCCCCCCAATATGCTGGTGGTCAATGTCGGGAAAATCTCTAACAAGAACTAGCTGGCTGTTTTCTTCCTCCAGGAGACTATCAACGTGGGTGGCCGCGTGCTGAGGGCCATGACGATCGAGCACTTCATTCTAAGGCTGCCATTCAATGTAAAGCATGTAAGACATTATTGTTTTCGTGTATGTGGCTGAAACTTGATGTCTACGATGATGACGATGGAAATCTCAACATGCTGCTTGTGGACAGGTGAACACAGGAGGGGTGAAGGGCGACGACACGGCGGCGAAAGGTGTGTTCGGGCTGGAGTGGCCGGAGCCGCTGGTGACCTTCGCACTCTCCTGTGGTAGCTGGTCCTCGCAGGCGGTGAGCTATTTTGGCTCCGTTGATGTACCACTGCACTTTTTTCTGCTTGCACTGTAGTACTCTATTTCCGGGTCCAGGACGGACAGATGGAAAGGAGCTGTTTTGGTGCATCTTTTCAACTGTCCTGGTGTGAAATTTCCGAACGCTATTTATCATCATCTCTTAGGACGTGCTAACTGTCGATCAAAGCATGTGCCAACTGCCAAGGTTGAACAAGCTGCATTAGAGTACCGCGAAGTTTAAATAATAAATAGTGTACAATCCATAATGTTTAAGGGCACTTGAAGTACGTTGGTTGTGATCTGCCACCATATTGGGAGTAAATTTAGTGCTCTCCCCAAACTTCAACAGAAAATTTTCTAAATCAATTGGAGAAAAAAAAAGACTGCATCATATGGAGTACTTTTTTTCCCTAATGAGCCACATCTAACAGTAATCTCCATCTCCTTGGGCCACTACTTGTTCATCTCCTAAAGTTACAACACTAATTTTCATCTCCTTGAGCTAAAAAACATGTTCATCTCCTGAACTTTGTCGAAGTGCGAGAATTCAGGCGTGACATCTGCAAGCATGCAGTAAAGCAGACAATACTTTTAGGTTTTGTGGTGGGTCTATTGCACTCCGGGCTATCACAACACAAATGATTTTAACCACAACACAGTGGCACTGATATCTGAATACTGATAATTACATGCCGGTCAGCATAATTCCATCAACTGACATTGTTGTCCCACTTCTTTTTCTGTCTCTGAAGGTGAGGGTCTACACGGCTGCTCGTGTCGAGGAGGAGCTGGAGACGGCCAAGCGGGACTACCTGCAGGCCGCCGTCGGCGTGTCTTCGTCCGGCGGGCTGGCGATCCCGAAGCTCCTGCACTGGTACCTCCTGGACTTTGCCAAGGACGTGGCCTCCCTCGTGGACTGGGTGTGCCTGCAGCTGCCCAGCGAGCTGCGGCGCGACGCCGTCCGCGCCGTCGAGGCGGCCGAACAGCAAGGCCAGTCGGCGCCGCGACGCGTTCGTGTCACGCCGTATGAGTTCAGGTTCAGATACCTCTTGGCCTCGTAGAGGCAGAGTAGAGCAGACACCATGGACGATGCTGTAAACGCACACACATGCTTGCACTGTGTTTACTTTGGCGCACGGCTCGTCCGGTTCAATCGTCCTGTCCTTGAGGGTGATGGACATGGCAAGAATGCAAGGGCCAATGGTGGAATCCAGGGTTTGAAGAGGGAATCAGGAAAACGTGCGTGACTGAATGATGCAGTAAAGCTGTTGCCCGGAGGAAAATCATACGGAGTATTTGCTTGTGTTTGTGGTTCGGTTAAGATGAATCTCTTGGCATTACAGAATGTAAAATGTAAATGAATATTAAATGTGTAGAATATTAGCACCCATGCCCGTGCACAGCACGATGCAAAGCAAAATGATGCATTTAACATTCAATTCAAAAAGACAATACGACACTTATTTTTTTCGATAAAAAAATATAACTTAATATAAATTTATTACGATACAGATAAAATAAAACAGATAATTTAAAAATATACCTTTTTTGTATTATTTAAATTAGATGCTAATAATTGAACCAAAACTTCTCTTGAAGTGTTATAATATCCTGTATACATGTAATATAATAATAATAATAATAATAATGTAAGTAATGAACGTAGAATTGAATATATTCACTGTATAAGTACTTATATAGCAGTACATGATATTCTGAATTATTCACTATTACATGGTGTATGTCAAAATAATGTACGGAGTCTAGCTCGTTTGGTGGAGTACTCTTACAAGCTAGGAGTAGTACCTGTTGCACTGCACCCCGGCCTCGGCAGCTCTTCGGGGAGTGCTCTTCCTGCGGCTTCCAATCTGCCTGAACCCGTTCTGTTTCGAGTCTTTCGACTTGGCACGAGCGACCTCGACGTCGTCGTCCTCCTCCTCCTGCGCCGACTCGTCGGAGCTGCGCTTCGTCAGCCGGTGCCGCCGCCGCTTCTTCTCCTTCTTCGATCCAGCCTCGGCTAATGAGCTCTTGCCGGGCCGCGGCGCTACTGGTTCGAGCGTCGTGTCGTCAACTCCGTTCTCCTCAGACTTGGCCGTATCGACCTCCGCGTCTTCGGCGTCGTCTTTGCGACGAGGATTCTGAGGCCTTACCCTCCTCTTGGGCCTTGCTGCAGCTGCCTCCTCGCTGCCGCTGCCATCGTCGACCTCGTTGCTTGCCGCTTCCATCGTTTTCTTTCCCTTCCCTCTCGGCCTGCCCATGTATCAAGGGGGAGAGAGAGGGAGGGAGCAAGCCAAATGAACAAGAGGACTTTTGCTGCTTGGTCGGTCACCTGAGCTGTAAAGATGGGCATCATGAAAGCCTAGGTGTTGACATATTTTCAAAAATCTCGGTAGACAATGCAAAACACAGCTTACCAATTCAAGCGACGATAAGTACTAACAGCTAATTGTGGTCTGGTATTGATACCAATACACTACTGCAGAGGATGGACGACTGCAGAGTGAGAATGAGTTAATCACTCCATCTACCCATTTTCTAATCTTCTGAAAATCCCCAAAAAAAATATGATTTGACGTGTGTCTGCCAATGCGAGGTAGTGAACCAACAGTGTCCAAAATCTCTACTATCTGAACATGAGCATTCCACTCTAAATAAAAAAAATAGTACTAAGAAGGATATTCAAATGTTGGAGCTGAAACAAAGCTACACTGACAAACTTCGCTTAAAATTTTGAAACCAGGCTTTTGTTCCATGATCAGCAAAGCAGAACAAAGGTACCCAGCACCAAAAAATCGTGCAAGGAGGACATTGAGTCCAGAGGTAGGGCTGATCATCCTAAGAACTGACAGAGATTGAACAACGAACAGGAACATGGAGGCTTGAGACGAAGGCCATCTATAGCTGGAAGTCCAAGGAAACTCTATCCCCAGACTACGAACTCCCGCCACAAGAGATATTACGAATCCTAACGAATCAAAGAGCACAACCACAGAACAGAAACAGGAGCAAGAAGAACATGACAAGGCCGTCCTCTTACCGTGTGAAAATCACGAATACCTCCTCCCCTCGTTCGATTGCCGGGCTATATCTAGCCATACCGAGAGAGAGCACCAGATCTCTAGGGTAAGACCGGAACAGAGACGAGCAGCCCCTGGCGAAGGAAGGGAGGACGCAAGCAAGGAGAGGAACCACCAGCAGCAGCAGCGCGAGAGGCGAGACCGACTGTGTGGTTGGCAAGGCGAATGGCGGTGCCTGTTTTCTATAGGCCGAGCGGACACTTCGCCCCGGATGTTGATTTCCTCATCTGCATCCTTGTCGTCGCCGTTCATTTCCTCATCCAGCGTCCACCCCGCAGGTCACCACCCCCGGAAGCCCCGCGCCTCGGCACCATCGCCGCCCCGTAGGTCGCCGCCCCCTGGAGGCTTCGCGCCCTGGTGTCGCCGCCAGCCCCCAAGTTTGCCGCACTCAGAGGTCCAGTGCCCTGGCAGCATCGCAACCCGACGTCGCCATGCCCGGCTGCCGAGGCCACTATGACGTCCTGTGGCCGCGAGGTTCGGAAGCAGCCTACATTGGAGAGGAGGCCTTGGGGACGGCGGGCTTCTAACACAACGCGGGTCGCTGAAGATGGGTTGAAGATTGGCTAGGGTTGAAGATGGGCGCGGCCGGATTTTGATACGATGAGCGCGGCGGATTGGGGACTCCGGAGAAAGCTCGATGCCGTTTGGTCTCGAAGCGGCGCCGTGGCGGTGCCGCGGTGATGGTGCGGCGCATGGATTGGGAACGGCCGGGTCTGGCGGCCGGAGAGGGGCGACGCACCGGCATGGGGAGGGCCGCAAGGGGCGGACGGGAGGGGTGGACGGGCGGCGCACCGGCACATGGAAGGCCGGGGCGGCGGCTGAGATTGGCGACGCACTGTGTAACACTTCGTGTTTTGATTAAACAAGAAACGTTGTCAAATTTAAAATTTTCGAAACCGACCTCTAAAACAATTCAAACAAATTTTCGACTTCAATTAGAATTCAAATTTTAAATATGAGTTCAAAACTTTTTAAAGCAATATTGTGAAATAAAATTTTTTATTAACTATATTGCAAAGAATTGAATTTTAGAAATTTTTGTAAAATTTTATTCAAAAGGCGAAAGGCCCAAATGAATTTTTCTTCTTTAAATGATATCCTGTTTTCGAAATTTTATAGAATAAAATTTATTTAGAATTTGACCCAAAATAAAAGTTGTTCCTCTCAAAATTTTCTCTCACTCTGCAAAATTTCAAGATTTTTAGAGCTCAGGAAAGTTTGTTTTTAGAGAAAAACAGTGCAGCACAGAAAATCATCGGAACATCAGAAATTGGAAAAAAAACCGCGGGCCCTACATGTCAGCGGCCCAGGTCGCCCTTCCCCAACCTCCAGCGGACAACGCGCCCGTACAGGTGCCAACCGCGGGTCTCTTGCTGCTGCATGGGCGCCACGACCCCAACGTGTCTGACCCCGGCTTTCATGCGGACACGACACCCTCTCCGTGTCCAAAGCCCTCGGCGCCTCGCGTCTATCTCTTATTTTTCTCTTTCTCTGAACCCAGCTGCCATCTCTCTCTCTCTCACTGACGCCTCCGTGGAGCGCCTAACCAGAGCCATCCCCGGCTGTCATTCCGCGGCGAGAAGCCGCGCCCAGCCCTCTCTAGGTCCTCACAAACTAGGTCGCCTCCTAGTCCACTGAACTTGCGGGATTTGAAGTTTTTCCCAAAATTGGATTCTCGGCCGGCTGTTCTCCGCCCAAGTCTGGCCGTTACCGGCGACGATCCGACGATTCCTTCTGGTTCCCCGTGCATCCATTCCTTGCGCACCTCTAGGACCCGGGTTCCTGAGAATCGTTGGCTACTGATGCAGGAATCTCGAATCGAAGTCGCGCCGGCCGCCTGACCCGACCCACCCCGCCGCCGACGACCCCTCTCCGGCCACTTTCCACGCCGACAACCCAGACGCCGCCCATCTACGTGCACTGGTGGAGCTTTGGGTCAAGTTTCGTAGCTCCTCGTCGAATACACTGCCCGCAAATCGCTGTCGAACCCTGCCGTCCATCGCAACCCGTCGCAGCCGGAGCTCCGGTGAGGTTCTGCCCTTGGCACCTGTCCCATCATGCTCCCCATGCCAAGCCGTGATGCTTCTCCCCAGGAGTTTCACCGCCGGAAAGCAGTGCCGGCGAGTGTCGCCGCTGCGCCGGCCGTCCTGGCCGCCATGGCCCTGGGGCCGAGCTCCCCTCCAAATCCGATGTGGCCAACGCTGTGCACCACCATGTAGCCTCCTTCTCTGGGCCGAGACCCCAAGTGGGCCGTTTCCCCGTGGCCAATTGGAGTAACCAGGCCCAGCCGGTTGGTTTACTTTTATTATTTTTTCAAATTAATTTATTTAAGTGCTAGAAAATGATTTCAAGTTGTAAAATTCGTAGAAAATTCATCCTAACTCAGAAAATTGTGAAATAAATTTTGTTAGTATCCTCTCAACTAAAACAATATTCTTAAGCTAACAAATTTTCATTTTTATTCATTAAAATAATTTATTTAATTCAGATCACCTAAAACTTCATTTATGCATTATCATTATTCCATGACATGATAAAATGTTGGAAAATTCACTTTTCTGTTTCTTTAACTAAACTTTATGTTTTAAAAAATTTTATATTTATTTTCGTTAAAAATAATTTTATAAATAATTTATTGTGTTTAAATTGTGTTTAATTCATTATAAATCTATTTGATTTCAATAAATTCTGAAAAATTGTCAAAAATTAGTTTATAATCTCCCTGTTATTATTGAAAAACTCAAATTATACTTTACGTTTTCAAAAAATATTTTATATGGATTTTATAACTAAAATTTTTGGTCGTCTTTTGAAAATAAAAACTATCATCGCATGTGATTTAAATTCAAATCTTTGACTTTTATAGATAAGCATAGTTCAATTTCTTGTAAATTATTTCATGTCTAGGACCCGAAGTTGCTGAGGAAGAGTTCGACGATGTTCTGTTTGTCGAAGATTCTAACTTTGAGCAACGCCCAAGCAAGCCTCGGTGCTTTAACTTTTTTTTAACTATTTTATATTTTATCGCCATATAGTATTTGAATTATGTACTGTGCATTAGGTTTTTAGGAGTTGATTGAAACCTAGATTGCATAATAGTACCCTTTATCTATGGTAGTGTCCTTGGTACGAGTATCGCGATATAGAGCTAGGCTATGAGTTTTAATTAACGGTAGAAGTCGAGTGATTGGTAACTTCGCTTGCGAGAGCTATAGGTGTTATCTCTGGTTCAAAGGTTTTACATAATTTGATGAGGTTGGATTATAAGCCTAAAAGGTTGAGGTTGGTTATGAGATTACAAGAAATGATAAGTTGACACCGGATAGGGAAGTATAGGTTGACAACAGGAAAGGAGTCCTATATGTGTAGCTTTATCTGTGTCGATTAAGGACCGTACCGTTGTCGGCTCTATTGAGCAAGTTTTAACAGTACTAATTACATACTGGCTATATGAGCCTCAGAAAACTGATGTAGCCCAATGTACGCAGTGATTGGACGTAATCGAGCCTCTCTTCTGGAGATGATTAGAAGGGAGAGTTTTGAGGCTAACTATAGATAGACCCTGTATGGTTATCGCATGGAGAACCACTGTTCGAGAGAGGTGAGTATCGGACCGGTACTATATATCATTGACGTGAAAGGTTGCCATGTGCGGCTTCTTAGAAGCGTGTACATGTCGTGTAATCAGGTTTCTCCAGCTGGATGTAAATCGATTTAAATCGCTGCCCCTCACAGTAACGAGTACCACTTGTTTCAGTGCGTCACATCGTAGTTAAAAAGTGAAATAATAGTGAAATAAAAAAGTATTATGATTTTCTGGTTATGCTTATTGTAAATTGTTTGGCAACCATGATTATGCTAATCTATAGTGCAAATTAAATTTATTTTCTCTTACACTTAATCTACCGCTAAAACTTGAAAGTAAGTATCCACTTTTAGCGCTGCTTTTTGTAAATAGCAATTCTATGTGAGTCGACCTTGTCATGTCTTTTGGAGTCGGCTGTAGTTAGCTACATTGACGGGTAAGACTTGCTGAGCATTCGAATACTCAGGTCGTGGCTCTTTTTGGTTTTGTTTTGCAGGTATCATTTCTTTCTTTCCTCTGGACCAACCGACAGGAGTGACCCCCCGAAGGTGGCTTTGTCCGTTGGGAGCCTTGCTCGCCGCGCTGAGCTCTTGTGTGCTGCTAGAAAATATATCGTATAGGGTTGATGTCACCTTAAGCTTAAAATCTAGGAATCTTTAATAGTCTTAAATAAAGTTCATTCGCTTTCGCATTTTGTTTAAAACTCTGATTTGTAAACTTAATCAATCATTGTAATATATCTTATCGTGTTTGAGTTATACTGTTATACTGTTGATACTCGTTTCATCAAGTGACATTCGATAATGTCCTGTGGTGGATACATTGTCTTCTCACCGGGCCGTCTGTCACGCACTGGCCCGGCTTTTAGGCGGTGGTTGCGCGACGAAGAGCGGAGAGAACGAGCGTGACACGAGGACCGTTGGTACCGACGACAACGTTTAATAAGTAGGAGAGATACGTACAATAATCATTTTTTTCTCTACTTTTCTGAGTGGAACCTGTAAGAAAATGGTGCTGCGGTCGGAGAGAACGAGCGTGACACGAGGACCGTTGGTACCGACGACAACGTTTAATAAGTAGGAGAGATACGTACAATAATCATTTTTTTCTCTACTTTTCTGAGTGGAACCTGTAAGAAAATGGTGCTGCGGTCGACGGCAGCAGAGCCAGAGGTCTGGAAGGCTGGGAGCTAGCCCAGCTGTCGCGTATTTGGATGGATGGGCCAGCATCTGGCTGAACTGGGATAAGAGAGATGGGCGGCGAGAAGTAGCGTATGCGAGCCCAGTTCTAGAGATGGCCTATCACGCGTGGGAATTTTAATCAAACTAGGCCCAAGAATGCCCATGCTCCCAGGAACAAAAAAATTACTCTAAAAAAGGCAAAACAAATATTTTGGTAACACTTTTGCATTTTTGAAGAAAAAAAATGTGTTACCATAAAAATTGTACGAACAAGCTTTATATTTCGGTAAAAAATATTATAATTGTAGGAATCAGAAAAAGAATTAAAATCAGAAGGTCCAGAACCAAGTAGAGTCACCTATTGTGCCAGTACACTACTACACAGGAACACTCTAGCCGTCCCCAAACTACGCCGCACGTCCAACTATCATGGACCAGCAAATCAAACACACCATGTGCACGCTGATGACCAGTGAGCTGCGGCCGGCCGGCCGGCCAGCCGGTTAACTGCTTTGCAGTGGCACGAACAAGCTCTTTTCTCGACCGTGGCACGAACAGATTCGTAAACGCCGCCCTCGACTTCGCCACGCATCCCCATCGTCATCACCATTCATCGGTTCTGTGGTTATCACTGGAAAGCAAACGAGTGAACGACCACAGTGTGTGTGCACGTACGTTCCTGAGCAGATAACAAGGCACTGAGCACTTAAATAACGAGGTGACATGTCCACTACCTTCCCCGCTTGGAGCACTCACCGTCACTGCCGGCCAATGCCGTCTCTCATCGCCGGCGCCGCCTCGCTGCGGTCGCTGCTCCGGCCGGCCACGGATGACCACCGGCGGACGACGTCGACGACCAAGCTCTCCGGACCGGCGGCCGGCGCCGGCGGGGGGCTCTTCAAGATGTTCAAGCTCGCGCCCATGCTCACGGCGGGGTACAAGGCGGCGGCGCTGCTGGGCCGGCAGCATCACGGCCCCGCGCTCCTGGCCGACCACGCGCCGACGGTGACGCTGTTCGGTCACCGGCGCGGGCGGCTGAGCCTGGCCATCCACGAGGACACGCGCGCGCCGCCGCTGTTCCTCATCGAGCTGCCGATGTTGGCCGCGGCGCTGCACCGCGAGATGGCCGCGGGCGCCGGGCTGAGACTCGCGCTCGAGAGCGACAACATCGCGCGCCGGCGCCGGCCGCTCGTGGAGGAGTACGTGTGGGCGGTGTACTGCAACGGGCGCAAAGCCGGGTACGCCATCCGGCGGAAGGACGCGTCCGACGACGAGCGGTACGTCCTGCGGTTGCTCCGCGGCGTGTCCATGGGCGCCGGGGTGCTGCCGCCGCCGCCCGACGAGAGGACCGGCGGCGCCACGCCGTCGACGGCCGACGGCGAGCTCACGTACATGCGCGCCCGCGTGGAGCGCGTGGTCGGGTCCAAGGACTCCGAGGCGTTCTACATGATCAACCCGGACGATGTCGGCGGCGGTGATAGCCCGCCGGAGCTGAGCATTTTCTTGGTGAGAAAAAAGTGAGAAAAGTCACAATCGCTCTAGAACGTATCTACCACCAATACGTATATTTTGTTTCCTCGTATTTATGACTAGTGCGCGTACATATTCGTGTGAAGAATCGTGAATTTTGCATGTTCATCAACCGTGATACTCCTAGATTGGATCGATCACCGTGCAAGTACAAATGCTGGCCCGATCGTGGGTCTGGGCCGGGCAACAGCTTATTGTTCCATTCATAGCCCATGCATCAATCAATCTGGGGCGCCATCGATCAGGACGTACACGTCCTTAGTTATATCAGCGAACTGCTACTGCAAGATCCTTTGAGACTATATCCAAACCAATAATGTGCCACGTGTAACTTTCATCACCGTGTTGACCCTGCAACTAGGCTCATAACTTCACCGAAGATGCCCGTGTGCAAGTGTCTGCTGCGTCATGGAAGTACACAGCGTCGCTTAATTACCTGTCAGTCATCAACAGCAGTACGCTTACATTCTTAATGAAAACAGCTTTTCTAGAAAAAATGGTTTTTCGAAACAGTTTCTCTTATGGTCCCATAAAAAACTACATTTTCTATATTTTTGGCTTCTAGTCTAAATTGAAGTCGAAGAAGCATTTTTTTTAAGAACCGTTTGGTAAGAAGAGCCACATGTAAAAGTTGAAGTAGAAGCGCTTCAAAAATCCCAATCAAACAGTAGCTAAATCACATTTAGGTCCGGGTGTTCCAGCGATCAATAAAAGAGCGAGGTGGTCCTGGCGTTTGCAATCCGCAAGTCCCACGACACGATAGGCCAGCCACGAAATGATCTATCCGCGTCACGGACAGGATTTTAGAAACCGGTGAAAGCCGATCAATTTTGCGATTTTCAGTGGAATAAGTTCAATTTGTCTAAGATAAGTTATTGGTTTTTGCTCGAAAATCGACTTTGACATTGTAACAAATCAACTAGCCGTTGGGTTTTTAAGATCGCCGAAAACCGGTCAGACATCGGTTTCTAAACCTTGATCACAGATGGATCAGATTTCATGTTACACTGGTCTTTTCCCCCAAAGAAAAGTTCATCCGTCCTTGTACGACCCAGCTTGCGAAAGGGGCTGTTGATCTAAACTGTTACATCCCTGTCAGCTCTATATCATATCATATCTAGTACACGGTTAAATCCAAACAAATAAGGTGACATGATGACCGTGCTCACGTGTGGCCACTGACATGCAGACCCAAAGCCATTTTTTTTAAGAACCCACCTCTGGCAAGCATTTTAAGAGTCTTGCACCCTTTGATCACAATGTTTCTTCAAGTACATAATCTCTCTTCGTTACTAAATTATTCTCGCTGTTAACTTTTAATATCAATTTTGACCATTCATCTTATTAAAAAAATTAATTCAAATGTGTAAAATTTAAGTTGTGAAACAAATAACTTTAATGGTAAAGTAAAATTATATGATATTAATTTAGCAAATATTTTTGAATAAAACGAATAGTCAAAATTGATGTTAGAAATTAATGGTGACCAAAAGTATAGGAACAGAAGAAGTATATGTTTGTAAGGATTATATTTTAATGTGTAAGCCGAATAACACCTCAATAGAGACTATAAAAGGATGGATGTTAATCCTCTTCTGTTGACATCATGTCAGTGACACGGTAGTACTATAGAGGATCTCACCTATAAAAGATATCAAAATATCTGTTTCAATTCATGCTGAAAAAAAGCCGCATAGCTAGGCTGTCAGTGCAGTGGGTGGAAAGAAAGGAAATGGGCCATCGCCAGCCCTCAATTCAGCCCACGGAAAAGGGTACGGAGTGAGTGAACATCGCTCTGAACTCACCCTATGCGATGTACATCGATTGGAAACCAAGGTGTTAAGGAACATATTTCGGTGTAAGTATTTTTTTTAAAAAAAATACTTCCACTAATTCTTCCCTCAACATAATAAGCTTTTGTAAGCAATTATATAGAAAGTTCAAATTTACAAGTGTTATTTATAGTGTATAATACACGTTATTTTCTACGTGCTACGTACGGGAGACAGACTTCAGCGTGTGTACACGAAGTACATGAATTAATATGTACAGCTCTGTTTAGGCTAAGCATATTTCTACTGCATAAATATATCTGACGAAGCATCCCGCCGGCCCATCCATGTTTACAGCATGTTCCCGGCGCCTTGCTTCTGGAGCCTGGCCCGGCGCTCCTTCACCAACATCTTGGCAAAACGAGTCAGCTCCTCCTCATTGGTGCCCCTGCGCATGTCAGGCTCGTTTTTGCCGGTCTCGATGTTCACCTTGCACACCTGCCTCTTCAGCAGCGCCTTGCCGACGCCGACGAGCCGGTTGAGGTTCTCCTCGGTGGACACGTCGACGGACGCCGTGTCGCCCTTGAGCTCGTCGTCCTGGATCCGGAGGTACCCCTTGTCGCTAAGTGGGTTTTCAATGCGTAGGGTGTATTTGTCGAATGAGAATTTTTTTTATAATTTTTAAGAATTTATTTAAATTTAAAATAACTTTAAAATAAATTTATGTGTGCACTGTGCAGGTGGTCATAGAAAATCGACAGTGTAGCCGACAAGTGGGTAACTGGCCCACGGGTCAGTCGGCGTGGATGGTGTGTGGCGTGCGTGGGTGACCCACTTAGCAAAGTCCATTTTGCCACCACAAATTTCACATTACTCTTCAAATTTTTAAAAAATTATAAAAAAGACTCTTTCATTTTATTCTATCACAATTTTTTCATACCACCACCGTTCACCGAGATTTTTGCACCATTAAAATCATAAATCCGAGCCCTACCTTTTGAAGCTACCCACACTCTGGGTTCCCCTATTTTGTTTTGGTGTTTATTCAATTTTTGTTTTATATTTTTTTCCGTATAAGTTTATTTTATCATTTTCTCGTGTAGACAACGAAGTGCTCGGAGACGAAGAAGCCGACGACCCGGAGTACGAGGAAGATTCTGAGGACACCTTTGAGGCAAATCCTGATCTCTTGATCATTTTGCTTCTAGATTTTGCTATGCACCTATAGGACTCGTATGCTTGCATGATTATAATATATATGTTCAAAACATCCTGTAGTTATGAACCTACTTGTTATTTACGTATTTATATTTATGTCAGTTACTTGCTCTCATTAAGTATAAATACCACTTTGACACCGAGTTGCCGATCGAACCTTGTTAACCATAGGACTCACGTCAATAAATATTTTAATGACCGAAAAGCTGCCATGAATTAGAATGCTTAGTGACACTCATGCGAGGCCATGTTTCACCACACTATATACTCATCATTTATCAAAACGGGTTAAACTGAGTTTGGTGGCGTAAGTTAAATAAAGAGGGTTTGGGTGATAGTGCAAACTGGTGCTAGGTGATGGGAAGAGATATTATTTTTTGTCGTGGGGCGGGCTCCTAGTGCTACGTGTTGTGCTGGGTGTTAGGCTTTGGACTGGTCCACCTGTCGTGGACGAGCACCGCCCCTGCTATATAAAAACTGGTTCATCGGATCTCAACGAAGTGACTACGTGCAACCATAAAACCTGTCTGGATGGGACTCATTTCACCCCTTTGGTTATCCACAATGACCTCTAAAGACGGTTGAGAGACACAAGTCGTAGAAGCAGAAGTGAGTTACTCACGGTCCGGTCTTCGATTACAGCAATAGCCCGGGCCATAGGATCGTATTGCCCACAAGTATAGCCCCCTGATATCTATAATTACCCGTCCGTGTGTGGGGTTCAGAGAGTGGGCATGGATGTCTTAAACCCACAATCTGGCTACGGGAATGTGCTATCGCGTCATCGGTGGCCTGAAAAACCCTTAGAGATGACCCTTGTTTGTATATTGAGGTAGACTTTGTGGCTACCTTAGCGGGAGTTGAAGCGAACATTATGCGACTCTGTTGATCAAGAGGAGTATAGCCTGTGGGTACAGTGTATAACCTCTGCAGAGTGTATAATTCATCCGAAATGGGCGTTGTCATGGTATTGACACACTACAGCTTGGGCTCACTTTGATTAGTTTTAATCATCTCCTTGATGACGTGAGTGGGTGTAGGTGCCCGTGTTTTGAAATGTGTCTAGTTGGGATAGTAGAGGCCCATCCAGTTAAAATATGAAAACTAGCGAGAATGGTGACTACTCCCCCAGGTCCAATCTCTAAAATTCTGTTTTGAAACCCTTCTGTAGTGTTGCCTGCGTAACTATGGTGCTCTTACTAAAAGAACACCATAGCCTCCCCTTGTTGGCCTATTATGCATGAATACAGCTAAGTACGGGATTAGAACTTGCTGAGTACGTTTGTACTCACCCTTGCTATCGTTAATCAGATGAAGAAGAAGATGGTGCTGGTCTCGATGGCGACGAGTAGGGCTCGTTCTGCGTGTAAGATTACCTGTGATTTTTGCTTCTTGTATTTCCCTTTTATGTAATAACTGTCCGAGATTGTCTCGCACACCTCGTTGACTTGTAAACTAAGACTTGTTTGTAAGACTTTATTTGAGGACAATATATGTAATATTAATGGTATGTGCTATGTATTCACGATATACATGCGTATCAACTACTGATCCACGAATTGGTACGGTGCTCACGAGTTATCCCAGAAACGGGGTATAACAATGGTATTCATCATAAATATATTTTTCATAACACTCTTATTAAGTGTTATATATGTCGATACTATTTTCAGTGAACTGTATAAATTTAACTAAATTCGACTTTGAATAGCTTTGTAAGAAACCCAAGGATATTTTTTTATTTTATTCCCTCCAATTTTAAATTATTGACACCGTTGACTTCTAATATCAACTTTGAACATTCATCTTATTTAAAAAATATTCAAATGTGTAAAATTATTAATCGTGATTTAAATTCCACTAATGATAAATCAAATAATCACAAAATTTTACATATTTAAACAAATTTTTTAAATAAGACAAATAGTCAAAGTTGATGTTAAAAGTCAACGGTGTCAATATTTTAAAACCGGAAGGAGTAAGAAACAAATGCGTCAATAGACAAAAAGGAAACAATAAGCTCAAAAATTGTGGTGGCATATATCCAATTAACCCCCCAAAAAAGCTAAGATATGTGCCGTCCGTAGACTATTTGTCATTAAATGGATATTTATTGTTCTTAACCTCTACTGATTCTCAAGTTCATAGAACATTTTGACTTCTCTTCCTCCAAAATTTTAAGTGAAAACCACTTGGGTATATACCACTTCGAATTTATAAGGGATAATGCTCGTAGTTATCCACAGTTTAACTCTGTCAGCTTCGACAAGGTTTGGATAGTGATAGTCCAGATGGCGTGAACGTTTTAGCATGTAAGATATCTCCCTTAAAATAAATTGAAAACAAAAAAAATATAGTAACCAAATGTCCCTTGCTTGTGTTTGTATTACGTGGTTTTGTGACAGATTTATCTATTCTATGGGAGTTTCATGTTCTTCTTTGACAGCAACATATCGACAATTAAATTTGGTAGAGCCTAACGAAGAATAAAATAACAATCAAATTAATTCGATCCAAATAGACTTGGCTGACTCAATTAATGAGGCAGGGGACAAACGCGCAATTGTGCAAGCTAACCGCGCGCCGATTAAGTAGAGAAATGGAATATATAGCAAAGAAATTTAATTATCAAATGAATTACATGATTTTTTTTCTTAGGGAATCACAAGGTTGTCTATGCTAGCATGTTAATCTATTACTGCTTGATGATGCTTTGCTTCTGGAGCCTTGCCCAACGCTCCTGCGACAGCATCTTAGCAAATCGGACGAGCTCCTCCTCGTTGGTGCCCCTGCTTAGGTCCGGTTCGTTCTTGCCGGTCTCGAGGTTCACCTTGCACACCGGCTTCTTGAGAAGCCCCTTGCCAGCTTCGACGAGCCGGTTCAGGTTCTCCTTGGTGGACACGTCGACTGACGCTGTGTCGCCCCTGAGCTCGTCGTCCTGGATGCGAAGGTACCCCTTGTCGCTGCGCAGCGCCTGGAAGAGCACGGAGATGTGGATGTCGACGAGGTCGGAGCTGGCGTGGCTGAAGCTGTCGATCAGCGGTGTGTTCCCCCCGTTGTAGAGCCAGCCAAGGACGCCCCACTTGCCGGCCTGCTTGGCGTCGTACCGCTCCTCGATCTTCGCCGTGCCGGTGCCCAGCGACAGGACCAGGAATTTACCGTAGTCGGCCGGCCTTATGGGGAAGAAGTCCTGGTTGCCCAGGAGGATCTGCTTGCTCACGTGTGTCATCGCCAGCAACGTCTGTAAAAATTTCCAATGCAAATTAATTAACAGGGCGCTTAGCGGCATTTTAATTAGTTGACGCTGGTAATTTTTTTGGACGCCAGAGTGGCCACTTACCGGATTGTTGGCGGCAACTCCTCCGTCGATGAGGTTGAAGGCACGGGTGTTTCCGTCCTTGTCCTTGGTCTCGAACTGGTGCCCTGGGAGGTACGTCGGCGCCGCGGAGGTGCTGATGCAGATGTCGGACAGAAGAGCGTCCTTGGAGACGTCGGTCATGGCCTGCACGCGCGTGAGACCACCAAAATCACGTAAGCACATCACATGGATGAATGCAATTTTAAGCGAGGGGTTACGGATGCAGGGGAGAGGGGGGGGGGGGGGGGG
>BCLF01000015.1:2271048-2307596 GCA_001602275.1 Zoysia japonica
GGCGCAGTCCGCGCTCGACGCGGCCGGTGGCGCGACGGCAGCTAGGTGCTCGAGGCGTCAGTCCGCTCTCGCGGTGTGCCAGAAGCAACGCGTGGGTGCTGTGAACTCATGTATGTGGTTGGCACGGCCGGAGACCGTGCGATGGTGCCTGGCGGTGAGAGGGAGGCGATGGCGTGCGGTGGCACTCGGTGCGAGGCTTCACTATAGCCGGCGAGGCCGGGCTAGTGAGCTAGGGCGACGGCGACGCGTCGGAGGCCGGTGACGTCAAGCTCGCGCGAGGATGCGACGCGGCGAGACGGGATGGGACGGGTAGCACTGTGCGTGACAGGGGAGGCGTGATGTCAAGCTCGTGCGGCGATGCGAGGGGACGAAGCTCGTTGGAGTAACGTGGCGACGAGCGCGACGCAGCAACGGCTCAGGGAAGACGACGCTTCCCCGAGCGAGCCGTTCGTTGCGCTGGGCCGTCCACGCGCTCGCGGCCTGGCTGGGAGAAGAAAAGGGGAGAGGGAGCGGTGCGGCTGGGCCCGGACCGAGAGGCGGCGTGGTGCAGTTGGGTCGGAAAAAACCCACGTGGAGATTTGGCAACTCCAAATTTGAATAAATTCAAATAAATTCGAATAAATTCAAATAAATTCGAATAAATTTCAATAAATCCGAAAAAAAATTCCACTCAAGCACTTATCCAAATTTTAAATCTAAATTTTTTTCCTTTTTGAACCAATTCATTATATGAGATTTTTCGTTAAAATAAAAGAGGGGTGTATAAAGAGAAAAAAATCGCAAGAAAGATTTATTATTTAGTTGAAATTTTTGAGGGTATCACAAAATATTTAAATTAATTTTTAATAAAATAAACAGTTACTTCTGATATTAAAAGTCGACACAAAATGGAGGGAGTACGAGCAGAAGCATTGGACGTCCTCCAATCATGCATTTCAATATTTCACACCGACACAACAAATCAACAACATTTTTTGACGCGTTTCCTGATCAAACATGCAAAACACTCTGTGACAACAGCACGAAGGAATGAAAGGAAAACCGTATCAATCACGAAGCATTCTTCAACACATGATCAACATATCCTTCCGTCGGCAGTACTATTTCGAGAGTTCATTCTGGCGCCGGCGTCGCTCGTCGGAGAGCACCTTCGCGAACTTGGTGAGCTGCTCGGCGTTCGTGCCTTCGTCCGGCACCGGGACGAACTTGCCCGTCTCGAGGTCAACCCAGGAGACAGGCTTGCCGAGAAGCTCGTCCCCGATACGCAGCAGCTTGTCCAGGTTCTCTTTGGAGCAGTCGTCGATGGAGCCGGCGCTGCCCGTTAGCTGATCATACTGTGCAAGTGTACGACACAAAAGAAACATCCAACTAAATCATTGAGATTTCAAGATACTCAGTATAATTTTCATACGGATAGAGTGAAAGTTCGTTCATAATTCTGACCTAAACGTACCTGAATGCGCAGGTAGTTTTTAGCGGAGTGCAAGGCCCTGAAAAGGACGCAGAGATGTATGTCGACCATGTCGGCGCTGGCGGAGGTGAACATGTCCACGATGGGAGCGGTGCCGTCCTTGATGAGCCAGTTGAAGATACCCCACTTGGCAGCATCCTTGGCGCTGAACGTGGCGTCCCGGTTGAACCCACAGCCAACGGAGATGACCATGAACTTGCCGTAGTCCGCCGGCTTCAGCGGGAAGAGGTCATCGTCTCTCAGGACGATGTTCTTGGTCACCTGGCTCATCGCGCACAGCGTCTGTGTGCGTGCGTACGTGCAGACACGGCCGCTAAGTTATGCATGCCGAGTCACATGTGTAGTTATATATGTGCGCAATTCATGGTCGAGGTGTGCTCACGGGGTTGTTCGCTGCGAGGCCGCCGTCGACGAGGTTGAAAGGCTGTACCTCGCCGTTCGGGTTCTTCGTCTCGAAGTAGTGCGCCGGGAAGAAGGTCGGCGCGGCGGAGGTGCCGATGGCTATGTCGGAGAGGAGCGCGTTCTTCGCCGGCCGGTACTTCAGCTGATCATCACAGGACCACGGCGGTGTTATGGGTGCAAGTACACGGAGTTGATTAATTTATTGGAACAACGACGTTGACAGAGAAAAGAATTCCCTGTTGAGTGATGACATTGTGGCAACAGGACAAGCATTGGCAACCATGGAGCTGTCACTATATATAAAAGTGAGTTTTGTTGGCCTTGTTTGGATTATCCTAGCATGCACTATGCAGTTGGTTGTTCATCAAGGTGTACAGAAGAAATAAGGTACATATACTAGTTGGTCAAATCAGATGAGGACGCATCTTTGGTTCTCCAAAAATTTAAGCTACCTAATCAGATTACTACCTTCATTTCAAAATTTAAGCATTTCTAAGTATAAATAAAGTCAAAGTTTTCTAACTTAATGATATTTAAAATTTTATATAATTTTTAAAATAAAAATACATTTTTTATAAAAGCTTATTTCATGATGAATTCAAAAAATATAATCTTTACATGATAAGATGTTATTAATTATTTATTATTAATGTTCAAAGTGATTAAAAATTTATTTTGTCTAAATTTAGAAATGTTTATATTTTGGAACTGAGTGAGTACTCAGATGGCTGTTCATCAAGGTGTACAGAAGCGGATGGAGACATGGAGTATGATATTCGATGATAGGCGTAACACACCAGAGAAGAAATCTGTGGATCAGTCAAGGAAGTATCACCTCAAAGCTCGAGAAAATTGTGGGTTGAAGATTCGCGATGTCGAAGGTCGGGATGACCACGTTGGTTAGCGTCTTGTCAAGGGTATGGTCGCCCAGGTGCTGGCGAAGCAACGAGTGGAGGTACTTGCCGTCGTATTTTGGCCCTCTCACCATCCTCAGTGTGCCGGCGATCTTGGATACGATCCAGTTCCTGCAAATTCAGTGCACGGAGATCATCAGGAAATCCATGACCTTGTTGATCACGGAAAAAAAATGAAATTCTCCTACTAAGATTCTAGGAATATATATATGTCCACGCTTCTCCTGTTCTGCATGAATCTCAAACCAACTGTGCTCAGCTAATCACCACTATGCCATGCGTCAACGCAGTATCAGATTCAGCTAGTAATATTTCACTGTAAGCTGGATTACTTCTGGGGGAAGATTTTGGGTGAGTGCTGGACGTAGAACGGTGCCAAGTCCTTGGCTTGGAACAGCGGCCGTTCGTTCTTCTTGTCCGGGGCTGTGATCATCGCCGTCAAGAGGCCGCCCGTGCTCGTGCCGGCGACGACGTCGAAGTAGTCCGCAATCCGAGCCTCCGGCCCGTCCAACTCCTGCATAGACACAAATCAAGAGCTCAAGAGGAGGCACCAGGACCCGACAGAAATGAATCTCTCGTCTTAAAATATGGCGGCAGCCAGCAGGGCACAACGAGTGGACATCACAGATTCACAGTTGCATGTTTCATGAATCTCTAGAGCTTATCTCTTGATTACCTGAAGCTTTTCCTCGAGGAAGGCGAGGATCTTGGCCGGGATGATCCCTCTGACGCCGCCGCCGTCAATGCTCAGGACGGTGACCAGCTCCTTGTTAGAGGGATTCTTAGGTGCACCATTTTCATAACTTGAACTTGCCATCTTTAATTGTGATAGCTACCACGGATCAAGGTACGGGCTTCTGAGCCTATGAGAAGAACGGAATGAAGTCTAGGAACCAAACCAGTAAGGTTTTTATAGAGTCAGGACGCATGTCTTGGCTCTGGATCAGAAGCAAACAAAAATTTCAATTGCATGTGGTTACACCGTGTCAAACTGATGGGGAAAGGCCAACTAATGCGAATAACTAACATACCAAGCTGGAAATTCGTTAGTTCATTTCAATTACATGTGTTTAGGGGAAAGCAGTATCAAACTTTTTCGGGTATCTCAATTCATAACTATAAATTAATCGCAAAAAAGTTGTAACTATAAATTAGTACCACGCCCTATCTACAGGTATCTCAAGTTGTAACTATAAAAAGGTTGCAACTATAAATTAGTTTCTAACTGGTGTTGCAGTTAAAAATGCACATTTCTGCTCTCCTTTTACAAAGTTATTGCACAAAATTTGATGTACTGATATGTTAGCCTCTCTTTCTCGAATACTATAGTTAACTACTCATCATCATCATAAAAAAATGGCTTAGTCTTTCTTTCTCGAATACTATAGTTAACTACTCATCATCATCATAAAAAAATGGCTTATAGTCCTAAAAACTGTGGCGGAGCTACAGTGTCACACCAAGATGGACCGCGAAGGAAAAAAAATGCACAGCTTGTATTTATAATGACACAACAGTGTTAAAAACCGACATTTTCTCAGGGTAGATCAACCCACCCGACCACCCACCTAGCTACGCCAATGGCTAAAAGCCAAGTTTGAAAGCCACAAGCGGCCGCATGTAGCGTGGCCGGATTGCTGGGAGAACGATTCAAACTTCCAGCTAATTTAATTTTAATATACACGAGACACACACTACAGATTTCTCTAAGATACACGAGACACGCACTACTGCAGGTTTTTCCTATGCTGCATGTTTATTATCATTATCATCATATACTTGCGAGACAAAAACAAGTACTAAAAGTTTAAAACATATCACTATATAATTCAGAAGAAGAATAATAGAGATTGGTCTTTGTGATGACGGCCAAGCTAAATAAGCGCATGCATGCTGTCCATTGACTAGACACAGGGTTTGGTGTCTCGTTGACAGTAACATGGATAATATTCTGAGGCAGTTGTTGAGTGCAAGGAAAAGAAACTAGTCTGTTGCAGATTAATTATGCTTTCGTGGTAGATAAAGATAGTTTGAAACTTGTCAGACTAGAATCAGTCAGCTTGTTATAAAAACAACTGAACAAGTTATAAAAACAAAGAGGTAACCATCAAGATGTCTCTTTACAGATGACGGATGTTCAAGACAATGCACGTGTCTGAAACTTATCTGATCCCCAGTAATTAGCAGTATTTAAATACTCAGTCCAGTCTCAAATCCGATATACAGGTTTTGATTTGCTAACGAAGCAAATATTCAATTAGTGAATTCAACAAGTAAATAATATATTGTAGCACGATTTCAGTAGTACATAGCAGCGAGCACCAGAAAATCTGACAGATTAACATCCATGTTTTACGAACGACTTCACAGGGACTTGATAGAGTTTAAATTGACCATAACACGCACTCTGAAGTTTCCAATTTATATTTCTCCAGTTAAAACAGCTTAAAATATAGCCAAGAAAAGGTTCAGACCGTCTTCATCTGAATCAAGTTCTACATCTGATCCGGCGTACATGGCTTAACGAGTTGCAAAGACATCTAGAGAATGGATACTGGCTTGAACGAGTGGGCCTGCATTTGAAGACGTGACACGACAAGATTTATTGAAAACTTTATCGATAACCCTTTCACATTCTTCCACAAGTACACAAACATGCAAAATATTCTGTGACAACAGAGAACATGAAGGAATTAAATGAAAAACATATCAAGCGCTAACTAAGATGAATATCAAGAGACAACCCCTGGCGCTGATGTCGCTCGTCGGAGAGCAGTTTCGCAAACTTGGCAAGCTGCTCGGCATTTGTGCCTTCACCAGGCACCGGCACGAATCTGCCCGTCTCTAGGTCAACCCGGGAGACAGGCATGCTGAGAAGTTCATCCCCAATACTCATCAGCCTTTTCATGTTCTTCTTTGAGCAGTCGTCGATGGAGCCGGCGCTGCCCGTTAGCTGATCATACTAAAATTACACGACAAAAACGGCCGGCTAAATTATTCGGATAATACTAATACCTAAAAGCTGAAGGAAAGCAGCCCTTAGCCTCTTATCGGCACGTCAAAGTCATGAAGGTTGTGTTATAAGTAAAAATATTAAGTGTCAACATTAAGGGTAGGAGTATATGCTTAGTAGAAAAATTATGAAGAGAGAACTTCGAAAGAAGACAGCCTCTTTTGTTAGGCCCGATATAGATAGCCGGTCATTTTGGTGCAGGCTGTAACAGTCATACGGTGCAGTAAGTTCATCCTAATTCGAACTTCAAACTTTACCTCAATGCGCAGGTAGTTCTTGGAGGAGCGCAAGGCCCTGAAGAGGACGCAGAGGTGGATGTCAACCATGTCGGAGCTGGCGGAGTTGAACATGTCGACGATGGGTGCCGAGCCGCCCTTGACGAGCCAGTTGAAGATGCCCCACTTGGCAGCATCCTTGGCGCTGCAGCTGATGTCCCGATTCGACCTGCAGCCGATGGAGATGACCATGAACTTGCCGTAGTCCGCCGGCTCCAGCGGGAAGAAGTATTTGTCCCCCAGGATGATATCCTGCGACACCTGGGTCATCGCGCACAGCGTCTGTGTGTGCAGCCGTCCGATGAGTTTTATATATTGCGTTATGTCATGCTTGTGGATGAGAAGTATAACATGTCACGGCCAAAGGCGCTTACAGGGTTGTTCGCCGCGAGGCCGCCGTCGACGAGGTTAAAGGCCCGTACCTCGCCGTCCTTGCCTTTCGTCTCGAAGTAGTGCGCCGGAAAGAAGGTTGGCGCGGCGGAGGTGCCGATCGTTATGTTGGACATGAGTGCGTTTTTCTCCGGCCGGTGCGTCAACTGGTCGTTGCAGATCAGGCCGGCATCATGCACGCATCATGCAACAAGTACGGAATTCATTAAGCAATCACGATAGAAAAATAATTCCATGTAGTGACATTGTGACTAAATTACAAGCTGTGGCAGCCAGGAAGTTGCATTGTCATTGTACATGAAAGTGATTTTTGTTGTAGCGGGTTGGATTATACTCCCTCCGGTTTTAAAATATCGACACTGTTAATGAACTTTGACCATTCATCTTATTAAAAAATGATAAATTAAATATATTTTATTATAATTTGATTTATGTATTTGAAATATAATTAATAATTTTACACATTTGAATATTTATTTTAAATAAGATGAATGATCTGATTTTAAAAATTAACAGTGTCAATAATTTAAAATTGGAGGGAGTATATTTAAAACTAGGTGTTCACGGCATATCGAAGAAAGTAGTTGGTCGAATCCCATCAGCAGCGCTCACTGCTTCTACCAAATACAAGCTATCAGGACAAGAGAAACTAAACACAAATGCATACGACAACTACGGCGTATGCAGTTATGCACATAGCTATTTCTATAAGACCAGTAGCTGGGCAGCAGATGCGATCAGATAACAGTTACTATCCCTAAGGGCGAACAGTAGACTAACTGATCCATTATTGATTAGTAAAAGGGTGCTAAGATGATGCCAGATAGCTGTTCCGAGAAGCCATCTGTTAATAAAGTATTACCTCGAAGCTGGAGAAGATCGTGGGTTGCAGATGCGCGATGTCAAAGGTCGGGATGACTACGTTGGTTAGCGTGTTGTCCAGCCTCGTCTCACCAAGGTGTTGGCGAAGCAGCGAGTGGAGGTACTTGCCATTGTACTTAGGCCCGCCCACCATCCTCAGTGTGCGGAGAATCTTAGACAGGAACCAGTTCCTGCAAATCAAATACACGGAAACCATCTGCAAAGCCTTGATTCAATAATAACTATGCCATGTATTTGTGTAGTCAAGATTCATCTAGCGTAGCAAAGCATGTACGCGTCCAGTTTGAATAGCAAACGTTTATCGTCTTTACGGCAGTTAGAAGTTCTTTTATGCATGTGTTTGTTACTTCTTCCTTCACAAAAAGAAGTATGTTACTTCTGTGGGAAGATCTTGGGCGAGTGCTCGACGTAGAAGGGCGCCAAGTCCTTGGCAGGGAACAGAGGCCGTCCGTTCTTATTATCCGGAGCTGCAATCATTGCAGTCAAGAGGCCGCCTGTGCTCGTGCCGGCGACGACGTCGAAGTAATCCGCAATCCTTGCATCCGGCCCGTCCAGTTCCTGCACAGACACAAAGGGACAGATAAAAACGAAGATGCATCAGTACCTGATAGAAATATAAGTTCTCATCTGAAAAGAAAATAAATGCCACCCGGGCACAGCAAACATCACATCTGCACGTCTCAAGACACACAAGATGAGCTTATCTCTTGATTACTTGGAGCTTTTCTTCGAGGAAGGCGAGGATTTTGGCCGGGATGATCCCTCTGATGCCGCCACCATCGATGCTCAGGACGGTGATCAGCTCCTTGTCAGGGAGATTCTTAGGTGCAACCTTTGCAAAGCTTGTACTTGCCATCTTTGATTGATAGCACAGATTAAGGTACGGGCTTCTAAGATATGAGCAGAACAGAATGTCGTCGAGGAACTAGTGTGGTTCTAGGAAGCAAACCATTAATGTTTTTATAGCGACATGTCTGGACTCCGGATCATCTCAAGGAAGAAGCAACCATGCGTTCAGGTGTTATACCGTGTCAAACTAACGGTGAAAGGCCAACTGATGTGATTTAATAACATCCCCAGCTAAGTCATTAGTTCCTTTCCTTTGTATTACAGGCTTCCATGTCCAACGTACAGCTAAAAAGATAAACATCCCCAACAAATTATTTCTACCAACACCATGCAATACAAATTTTCTGTGAGGTGCATCAGTCTTTTCTTTGAAACTGAACCAGTCTTAATAGCTGAAGGCAATATTAAACTATGTTGTGGAGGAACAAAATCCCATCTTATGCATTCGTTTAAAACAAATTAACTTCAGTACCTGTTGCTTGTGCAAGGGGCACCTATGGGTGCGGGTTCGAGATTTTCACATGTGACATCTATAGTCGTGGGCGGCCTTTTGCTGCACGCGACTCAAACCCGATGTAATTCATAAATCCTAGAATCCTCCACCTTTCAACTCAACCATTTAGTTTTTAGTCATCAATAATCCTAGAACTGAGTACCACACCATCTAGGCACCCCCTATCTGTGCTGATTCCTAACAAATGTTGAAGTTTCAAAACTGGTGTTGAAATTGATGCAAATGTTTGGTTATTTGTTTACAAAACTTTATGCTGATTTAGAGTTTAGAATTTGAGCATCCAATGGATTTTCCACAGAAAATAATATGCATGAAAGGTACCAGGAAAGCTGGAAGATGAAATACAAGAATACTAACAATAAATTATACTTCCCTCATTAGTTTTGCATGCATCTCAGCATCTGTAATCTCTATATAACTTGTACCAACTCATGCATTAAGAAAGGAGGACACAACAATGTTTACTGTGACAAATAGCAGGTATTTTTTTATATTCCAGACAACAGTTTGAGTTTACCACTTTCCAGAGTTCAGGATACCCTTTCAGGAAAGGGGAAAAAAATATGGAGCATTAATTTTGAAGTATTAGTGTTAGCCTTTCTTCTCAAATATTAGTGTTAGCGTGTTATAGATCCTAAAAGAAAAAGGAAAAGTTTGAAAACAATAATCCACCGCAAGAAGTTTTTTTCTCGAAAACAATAACACAGCATTTCATTAAGGAGAAGTGAAGGTAAAGTACAAAGGCGGGGTTATAGTACCCTCCAATTAACATACACTCAAAACAAGACATAAAAACAAACACCTCGACAGACCAGGTGCGCTACCCCTAATACGGTCCTGAAGGTTAATTGACTGAAGGTAACGACCGGAAAAACAACTCCTGCAGCCATGATGCCCCTGCCTGGCACCAGAGATCGGCCTCTTGACCCACCGCAAGAAGTGGCTGGAAGAATCTTTAGAGGTGATACCTTCCAGGTAATTAAATGTATTCATGAGATACTCACTGGTGTTATCTACTATCCTATCCTTTTATTAACATTATCTTCGTAAGCTAGCAAAAAGAAAATAAGTAGCACAGCTATATACTTTCAAAATGACAAGTCCTTAAGCAATGATGACCAAACTAAAGAAGTGCACATGCGTGTGCGTTGTCCATTGACTAAGCAAGGTTGCTATCTAGTTGATGATAAAATATAGATTCTGAGGAGGTTGTCGAGTGCAAGGAAAAGGAACTAGTCTTGTTTAAAAGTTAGTTTGATACTTGTGAGACTAGAATCATTCTTTTCTGAAGTAGCTAGTACTAGCGCAGTAAATGCTTGATTTACCTCTCAACATTTCCATGCCGTTCGTTCAGTCACTGCAACAAAGCCATGGACAAGGACCGGGCAATAAACCAATCCTCAAACATGCACAAGCAATAAGAACAAACAAGCTCTAAAAACAAAAGAGGTAACAATCAACTGTATCATTTACAGAGGACAGCGTCTCAACACACGTCTGAAAGTTCTCAGATTCCTAGTAATTAGCATATAAACACTCATTCTATTCTCAAAATATCACAATAGACTGATAGAAGTTTTGCTTGACTAAGAAAGCAAATACTTAAATACAGTATATTTTCAGTAGTACATGCAGTGAAATTTACCAGAAAATCTGACCGATTACCCAATTTCACACGGACTTGATACTGTTCCATGTCACGATGAAACAACAATTCAATAATTATCTGAGACAAATGTTTGGATCGTCATCATCTGAATCAAATTCCACCTGCCATCCAGCACACATGACATAATGAGTTGTAAAAAATAACTAGAGCAATGGATACAAATTTGAAACAGAAAAAGCAAGATTTTTTTGTAATAATTAAGGAGCTATTTTTCTGGATTATCATGGCACATCTCCACATAATATTAGAGACTTATCGACACTGATTTCTGTCTTCCTGAATGTAAGGTGCATTATACTTGACTAAAGATTATAGTCTAAAGTCTAAAAAGACATGATGTCATTGATAGATTTAACCTAAATCACATCAAAGAAACATTTTCAGCACTTTTTTATGGTAGTGTCTTTACAAGAGAAAGAAAATACGTAACTCACGTTTTCGTCTCTGTACCATTTGCCATGGCAGTCCCGTTTCCAGCCCAAAGCAGTGAACCGAAGCTCCTGCTCATGGCGTTTTTTGAAATCTGCTTGCCACTCTGAAACAACATTGCCTTTACTTTGATTTCCAGCAAGAGCTTCTCTACTACCTTCAATCGATCTAGTATTTGCATTCAAGGCTGTCATGAAAACACCAGTAGAAACATGGGAGTCACTGGCTGGATCATTTATCATCCTCTCCTGGTCATGAGGTGCCGTATTGGCACTGAAATTGTTCAATCTGGTCGACTGTGCTTCCAAAATGGCCCTTCGGGTCTGCTCAATCAATGGCTTTTCTTTTATAACACTGGGCATAACACCAACTCGTGGATTACTAGAATTTGAAAGGGTGGTATCCGAAAAAACTGCCAATCTCTTGTTAATTTCGTGCTGTCTTGATAATTCTTTCTCCCTCAGCCTAGATTCCGCTGCCATATGCCGCGCTCCTTTATTATGCATCTGTTAATTCAATGTCATTAGAAAAGTAACAATAATAGAAGAAAGGTAGTCACATCATTCAAGCATGATAAATAACAACAAAAAAGCATAAGAAAATGTTGGAGTATAAGTAAATTGTCCACCTTTCCCCATCAGTTTAATCTTTTGGGGTCAACTGGTTGGTGCATGCAACTCAATATGGTATAAGAGCCAGAGGTCTCGAGTTCGAATCCTGGCGAGCACGATTTATTAAAAATATATTGTAGCCTGCTCCTATTTCACGTTTGCGCGTACGAGAGCTGCTGTTGTGGACGCATTCATAGGAAAGAAATATCAGTGCCGATCAAAGAAGCCAACAGAACAAAGTGGCTGAAGAAGTTGCCTCGGGTCAGAAAGATAAGCAGCGGGAGGGAGAGTTGTTAGTTAGTTTGTTAATTAGTTGTTTGGTTCATCTAGATTAAGATTGTTAGTTGTTAAGCTAATCTAGAATAAGTTTGTTAGTTTGTTCCTAGTGCAGGCGCCTTATTATAAAAGGTGCCCTAGATTGAGTTGTAGGGATCATCTAAGAAGTAATAGAATTTCTCTCTGAGGGGGCATTCTGTTCTTCGGTCGCCGGCTGAGAAGTCCTTAGCCCGGCGACAGAAGCTGGCGTCGCCTCCCCGCTACCCGCTTCGCTCCAATTTCCAATCTCATCTGTTCTTGTATTCACCCTTGCGATCACCCCACCGACCATCACGCCGCAACAATTTGGTATCAGTTTCTATAACCGGCGCATCGACCATGTCCGGCGCCGTCGGCGATCCTGAGGTGCTGAGCGACTCAAAGAAATTGGATCGGTTGTTGGCTCAGTTAGCAACAATCAATTCAAGACTAGATTCTCATGATGCACGCATTGCAAAAACTGAGAACCAGCGGTCATCAGTGACCTGCCCACCACTACAGCAGCAAGGATCCAAGCGATCAGGACAAGATGGTGGAAGTAGCAACATCAACAACAATTCAGGAGGTACTGAGGAAGACCGCAGAAGAGGACATCGCACACCAAAGCTGAATTTTCCCCAATATGATGGTGAGTCAGATCCCCTAACTTGGCTCAACAAATGTGACACATATTTTCGTGGCATGAGGACAATGGATGAAGAAAAGGTTTGGATGGCCTCTCTACATCTAGACGGCGTGGCCGCACAGTGGTACTATGCCCTGGAACGGGATCATGGGTGTCTCTCTTGGCCAAGGTTCGCAGAGTTTGTTAATCTGAGTTTTGGCCCTCCAATTCGATCTAATGGATTAGCAGAACTTAAAGATTTACATCAAACAGGCTCTGTGGAGGAATACCAGCGCCTGTTCTTATTTTTGTTGTGCCGCTGTGATGATCTAACAATGCAGCAACAGGTGAATCTCTTCACTGCAGATCTGGGTCAACCTCTGAGAACAGATGTGGAACTTCAGGCACCTACAAACCTGCAAGTGGCCATGAGTCTGGCCCGAGCATATGAGCAGCGGAGTCTGAATACAGAAAATAATCGGCTAGGGCCATCAAATCAGCAGCCAGTGGTGGCAGTTCAGCAGAAGAATGCAACACCATTGACAGCACCGGCCAAAAACAGCAGCACTCAGCTGGGCCCTATGCGTCCACGTTTTCGACGCCTCTCAGCTGAAGAGATGGCAGCAAAACGAGCACGTAATGAATGTTTCTACTGCCCAAAAAAATTCGTACCAGGACACAAATGTGGGAGCAGCAACAAGACACTTTTTCTTTTACAACTTGATGATGATCAAGACAGTGATAGTGCAGCAGAGGATTTGGGAATCTCTTTGCATGCTCTTACAGGGATTGGCTCAGCCAACACAATGCAACTAGAGGTCAAGATCAGAGGCATCAAACTCTTGGCATTGGTTGATTCTGAATGGACACATTCATTTGTAAATCAGGAAAGAATGTCACAACTCAAATTACCAATATCACCACGGCCAGGTCTCTCTGTTAAAGTGGCGAATGGTGATAGGATGTAGAGTTCAGGTGTCTGTTTCAGCACACCTGTGCACATTGAGGATGAAAGTTTCAGTATTGACCGTTATTCTCTTCCCTTAGCAGGCTTTGACATTGTCCTGGGGGTGCAATGGTTATGCTCATTAGGCCCTATTTTATAGGATTTTAACAATCTGACAATGTCTTTTGATCATCAAGGCCATTCAGCCTGTCTCCAGGGCGTCGGAAACCTTCCAGTGATCTGCAACACAGTGACTGCAACTAATGAATTAATGGGAACTCTACTGAATTCGTTTGCAGACATTTTTGAAGAACCTCGTGGTCTACCACCCTCACGCCGCCATGACCACAGGATCCATCTGTTACCTGGGACAACTCCAATAGCAGTGAGGCCGTATCGCTACCCTCAGTTGTTGAAAGATGAGATAGAAAAGCAATGTGATGAGATGCTCACACAGGGAACTATTCAGGAAAGTACTTCGGCATTCTCCTCACCAGTCTTGCTGGTCAAGAAAACTGACAACACATGGAGGTTCTGCATTGATTATAGGGCCTTGAATGAGAAGACTGTTAAAGACAAGTTCCCAATCCCTGTTGTAGAGGAACTCCTGGATGAATTGCGTGGTGCACGTTTCTTTACAAAGCTGGATCTCCGAAGTGGGTATCATCAAGTCCGAATGCACGAAGAAGACATTGAGAAGACAGCATTCCGTACCCATCGCGGGCATTTTGAATTCCTGGTAATGGCATTTGGGCTGATTAATGCACCATCTACTTTTCAATCATTGATGAACGACATATTGAAACCATTTATCCGACGGTTCATTCCGATATTCTTTAATGATATATTAGTTTTCAGCAAAACATGGTCAAAACATTTGCAACATGTCAAGGCTGTTTTTGAAGTATTGCGTCAGTATAAACTATTCCTGAAGCAATCTAAGTGTTCTTTTGGAGAAGAACAGGTCACTTATCTCGGCCATGTAATTTCTGTAAATGGAGCAGCGATGGATCCAGCGAAAATTTCAGCAGTACAAGCATGGCCCCGTCCCCGAACACTAAAAGCCTTGAGAGGATTCCTCGGCCTAACCGGGTATTACAGAAAATTCACTACTGGTTATGGTTCCGTAGCAGCACCATTGACGGCTCTGCTAAAAAAGGAGGCATTTGTATGGTCTGAAACTGCTGAAAAGGCATTCTTGGAGCTGAAACAGGCATTATGTCAAGCACCACTCCTGCAATTACTAGATTTCAGTAAAAAGTTCATTGTCGACTGCAATGCTTCAGGAATTGGGTTTGGTGCGGTGCTGCCCCAGGGAGATGGAGCAGTGGCATTTTTTAGCCGGGCCATTGCACCACATCATGCAAAACTACCAGCTTATGAGCGAGAATTGATTGGATTGGTCAAGGCAGTTCGGCATTGGAGACCATACCTTTGGGGTAGAGCATTCTTTGTCAGAACCGATCATTACAACTTGAAATTCATCCTTGATCAGAGATTATCGATTGTGCCTCAACACACTTGGGTCAGCAAATAATTTGGCTATGACTTAACAGTTGAGTACAAACCAGGAAAGCTTAATAAGGTGGCAGACACTCTCTCACGTCGTGATGATGACCAATTGGCCATCAATTCTATATCAACACCGATCTTTCAAGCATTTGAGGTGCTACGGGATGAAGGTGTACATGACAAGCAATGCAAAGAGCTTTGAGAGAAATTACAGGCCGAAACAGCACCTGATGGTTGGGAGGAAATTGATGGGTTACTAATATTCCGAGGTCGGATATTTGTCCCAGACCTATCATCACTTTGGCCAGCACTGTTGGAGGAAGCTCATACCACTGGTCATGAGGGAATACAGAAAACACTCCATCGCTTCCGGGCATCATTCCATAGCAGTGCAGCCAACAGGAGGGTGCGAGACTTTGTCAAAAGCTGCTTTGTATGTCAAAGGAACAAAACAGAGCACCTACACCCTGGGGGGCTGTTACAACCACTTCCAATACCATCTAAAATTTGGAGTGATATATCTCCATGGATTTTATAGAAGGCTTTCCCAAGGTTGGTGGCAAAACAGTGGTACTCACTGTTGTTGATCGATTTTCGAAATACAGTCACTTCATCGCTCTTGCGCATCCATATACAGCAGCCTCGGTAGCCAAAGCATTCTTTGACAACATTGTGAAGTTACATGGCATTCCATGTTCTATCGTAAGTGACCGAGATACAATCTTCACCAGTGCTTTTTGGAGTGAATTATTTCAGCTTGCTGGTATAAAGTTACACATGAGTTCCGCATTTCACCCTCAAACGGATGGTCAGTCAGAAGTTGTCAATCGAGTAATCACCATGTATCTGAGGTGCCTCGCAGGAGATCGTCCACGCACCTGGCTGCAATGGCTTCCTTGGGCAGAATTCTGCTACAATACTTCTTATCAAACAGCTATTCAGTGCTCTCCATTCAGGGTTGTCTATGGCCGTGACCCACCACCACTTATTTCATATCAACAGGGAACATCTCGAGTGGCTGCTGTAGACCAACAATTGGTTCAGCGTGATGAATTTCTTGCAGATATTCGGGACAGACTGCATCAAGCACAGACTAAAATGAAAAAATATCAAGATCAGGCACGACGAGAAGTGATCTTCGGGACAGGCACTTGGGTATGGCTGCGACTGCACCAACGTTCAGCTGTTGGCATTACACCAGTACGAGCATCTAAATTGGGGCCGCGTTTTTTTGGGCCTTATCAAGTACTGGAGAAGATAGGTGCAGTTTCCTACCGTCTCAATCTTCCACAAAGGGCCCGAATTCACAACGTGTTCCATGTATCTCTGCTCAAACAATATTATGGTGAGCCTCCAGAAGCAATTGTGCCTTTACCAGAATTGTTGAATGGGAGAGTTGTTCCTGAACCTGAAAAGGTGGCCAAAGATCGTCTGAACAGAGGGAATTGGGAACTCTTAATTCAATGGAAGGGTCGTGTTGCTTCAGAAGCTTCCTGGATGGGGCTCGAAGATTTCAAGGAAAACTATCCTGAAGTACAGCTCGAGGACACGCTGTTTGTTGAGGAGGGGAGAAATGTTGTGGACGCATTCATAGGAAAGAAATATCAGCGACGATCAAAGAAGCCAACAGAACAAAGTGGCTGAAGAAGTTGCCTCGGGTCAGAAAGATAAGCAGCGGGAGGGAGAGTTGTTAGTTAGTTTGTTAATTAGTTGTTTGGTTCATCTAGATTAAGGTTGTTAGTTGTTAAGCTAATCTAGAATAAGTTTGTTAGTTTATTCCTAGTGCAGGCGCCTTATTATAAAAAGTGCCCTAGATTGAGTTGTAGGGATCATCGAAGAAGTAATAGAATTTCTCCCTGAGGGGACGTTCTGTTCTTCAGTCGCCGGCTGAGAAGTCCTCAACCCGGCGACAGAAGCTGGCGTCGCCTCCCCGCTACCCACTTCGCTCCAATTCCCAATCTCATGTGTCTTGTATTCACCCTTGCGATCACCCCACCGACCATCACGCCACAACAGCTGCACATGAAGGGGAGTGTTGGAGTATAAATGAATTGTCCACCTTTCCCCATCAGCTTAAGCTTTTGAGGTCAACTGGTTGGTGCATGCAACTCAATAGAAAAGACAAGCGGATGTTTTTGACTCCATGATACTCAGTACAAAACACTAAATTAATAGTTAGAAACTAAAAAAGGATAAATTGACCATCAGCTATAATATAGTGAAATGAAAGTTGTTCTGGACAAGATACCATCATTTTTTAAGATTTAAACAGGATTATCAGAAATAACTAGATTAACTGAGTGCAACAAACCCTAATAGATGTCATCAAATGTACCATCACCAATGTTTGCCACCATGTTCCATTAACACTAGTAAGCAAACTAATTGTTGAACATGCCATGTCTAAAATGATGCACCAACGAGGTAGGAGCCACTACAGATCCCCCGAAGTTTTTAGGAACTTAAAACAAAACAGCTTCTTGGACAATATTTACATAACGTTAAGAAGGAATACGAAATATTTGTGCAGCAAGAGGCAGTGATCGTGGCACAAAATTTGTCCCAAGCTGTTTTCATCAGAGCTTCACCAGAACCCACATTGGTACTAGCATGCAGGCACCGATGTCTAAACTAAACCAAAACCTCAATTGTCAACAGTTATAGTAATATGGCGACTTTTCATAACGTGACCTACGCCTCGATTTGTACACGGTCACAGTAATGCCAGATAGATACTAGACGATATATTAATAGATGAGAAGTAAGACCTTAAACGAGCAAATTCTAAATTTCTCAGTCCTCACAAGCAACAATTCATCCAGGCATATGCAATCGGATACCAAACCAACTTTTGGAGTTTAGTACAAGCGTGAGGGATGGAGGAGCATGACAGGGGAATCGAGGACCAGGGGGGGGGGGGGGGGGGGGGGGCACACAAGTCAGGCGAGCTTGCCGTTGGGGAGCCTCTTGAAAGAATCAGCCGTCGAGGGAGACGAGGACCCAGAGGCGGGGAGCATAAGTTCATCGACCCGGCGTTTCCGCTGCTGTGAGTCGCGCCCCCAGCTATCGCCGCCGAATACGCTCATGCCGCCGCCTTCCTCGCCGTCGCTGCGGCGGGCCGGCGGCCACCGGAGGAGAATCGGAGTCATGCTTATGGCGCCCGTCGTCTGCCTGGAATGGACCTGCTATTCCGCTTGGCTATTTGGGCTTTTAGAGAAGCGTTGCGACGGCCTGCTGGGCTAGTGAATTGACCAACGATTACGCGGGCTTCTTTTCTCTATTGGATTTAGAACTCGCATTAACTCGTAATATCTATTTTTCATTGAAAATTGTGCGTTAACGATTTGGATAAAGAAACTCATAAATATGAAATTATTTAAGTATAAAATATGAAATATTGCAATTGCATGCTCCAAGATGCCATTTGACAAAAAAATAATATTCATGGGTGCACGTAGCATTTCGATGCAGCTCCGACAATCCAAGCAAAAGCCAAAGCAACCAGTGTGGTAACCGAAATTCCTGCACGCACCCACCAGTTCGCCGCATCCCCGCAAAGTGGCAAAGCCTCAGATCCATCCCCACCAAGGTTCGTGCGGTTTTCACAAAAACCGCTCAACACGATGCGGTCCGGTTTGGGCGGTTCATCGGTTTTTGAATTCAAATTTTATTGAATTTTAAAAATTTGGTAGATTTTAAAATAAAAAATATGTAAAAAAATAGACGAAAAATGCAACTTCATGGTGGATTCAGTTTTTGAAAATTGTTTGATTTTGAAGAAAAAAAATCGAGGAAAATTGGATGGAGAAAATAAAAGAAAACTTTATCCGGAGTCACGGGTCCAGAAACCACCACACGCGAGTCACTTTCCCCATCCGTGACCTGCGCCGCCGAATCCGCCGCTGGGGCTCTCCGTCCGCCGCCGCGATGTCGAAGCCACCCGAAACTACCAACTAGCCGAGCGGTAAACACGGCTAGCCACGCGCCTGCCTGCTGCTCGCAGAGCCGGCCGACAAGAGCGGCTACCCGCTCGAAAAGGGCGACTAGCCGTGCGGCTTGGCCAAAAAGCTGTCGGCAGCGGCTAATCAACCGTTTCAAGCGGTAAGCGGAGCGATTTTTGCGATAAACCATTCGATCTGTTCGGTTTTCGTGGCAGAGGAGGCGAGATGGTTGTATTTCTGTTTTTTATTCAAATATTGGTCGATTTGTTAGAAACTTTAGAACATAGTTGGTTATTTTTTAGGTATTGTTGGTTCTAGGATGGCAGATCAGTCCGATTCACTTTGGGAGCACGGGGAAAATGTGTATCTCGAGTTCTGTTGTAAATATTGCAAGTTCGTGAAGAAAGGGGGTGGTGCCACACGATTCAAACAATATTTGACACATCGTGAAACCAGCGTAGTTGGGTGTCCTCATATTCCCGTCGACGTGCGAGACTATTTTCGCCAAGAGCTTGATAGAACCGTCGAGCAGAGGAAGAACCGAGCTAGACAGGCCCTCAGACAGCAGCAGATTGCAGGTGAAGAAAATGTCAATGAGAAGGACGATGAGGAGATGCAGACTGCTATGAGGTTATTTAGAGAGGAGAAAGAATTTCGACAGCGTCAGCGTTCATATGGTGGTCAGTTTGAGAGTGGTAGTGCTGGTGCTGGTTCATCGCAAGGTGCTTCTGGTTCGTCGCAGGGAGGTGGTGGGTCTGGATTGTTTGGTATGATGAGAAGATCCGGGTCACAGAGGTCAAGTAAGGAACAGATTCAAACTAGGATCGATACAGGTTCATAGAGTGCGAAGAGCAAGATAGCAAAGACGGCTATTGGACACGTATGATCGAAATTTTTTCATACAGAAGCCATCTCTGGTAGAAAAGCCGATAGTCCATACTTTGTTAGGGCTATTAAGGAGACACAGAGATGGGGTATGAGACTTTTGTTTTATTTTGTTATATCTTATCATATTTGTGTCATGATGTTTGCAAGTGAAGGCGTGGCTAGCTCAACTAAAAGAGAAATAGATGGCACATATCTTGATGTTAACGAGCAAGACATCAAGAAGGAATTTGATAAATTCAAGATAGAGTAGCCGATGTATGGTGTCACGGTTATAGGTTAGTTTCCAGAGCACAAAGCTATGATACAGTCCGCTCGCAAGATTTTCTCGTTGCTTGTATAATCATAATCAGTTGCACTCTATGATGACTAATGCTATTGGTGGTGAGTTGGTAAGATAGAATGCAACATGTTTTGGCACAAACTACTTGTTTCTTGAGAGTATGTTTCATTGGAGAGAAAAGTTCATGGCATAGATGGGTTCTAAAACATTCTTAAATAGTAGATTTGTCAACACCGATGAGGGAAGGTATGCTCACTCTTAACTAGCAAGCATGTCATGATAGGATTTAATGAAACATGTGGTAGATGCAGTGCAATCTTTGTATGCATTTCTTTGGTTTGTTGATCAAGACAAGAGCCCTAAATTGAGTGAAGTACTTCTCAGATATCATTTATGTAAAAATAAGTATGAAGCCTTTTATACGAATGATGAGCGAGAGATGGAGAGGTACATGAAAATTATAAATCGTAGGATAGTGGACATTTACAATGATACCTTTGTGAATGTAGGTAATACTTACTAACGAACAAAATTATTGTATTCTTTCGTTTATAATGCAAAGATATCTAACTATAGTTATATGTGCAGCTGAATATTTGAACTCAAAAAGTCACTATGCTTACGGGATAGGTCGAAATATGATGAACGATATTCGAGAGGCATTTACACGCATAACACCAATCGACTTGTGTGTGCAGGCCCTGCATGATGCAGAAATTTTTAAAAGAAAATAAGGTTCATTCGCCACTGAGTTGGCCAACAGAATAACAGTTGATAAGAATACTTCTCCTGCCTAATGGTAGAACATGTTTGGAGGTGACATACCTCATCTCCAACAGCTTGCATTACAAATAGTTTCACAGTGTGTATTATCGAGTGGTTGTGAGCGCAACTGGAGTACATTTACATTGATCCACACCAAAGTGCGTAACAGATTATCTCATGACAAATTGCATAAGTTGGTGTATGTTAATTACAACCTTTGAATCCGTATGCGTGATGCTTCATAGATATATAAGCCACCAAAAGCCGATTTATTTGATCGTCTCATAGAGCTGTCGTTGTATGATTTTTCAAATCCTATTCGAGTGGATAGAACATAGAAGATCGAATTCTGACTATGTTCTTTATGAAGAGAGCACCGAGAGTGACACTCCTATACTGAGCCGTCTTGTTACAGATGATGATACTGGTAGACAGTTGTTACATTTGTTTCGTGCTGAAACAATATCTGAATGGACAGATCAAAATATGGTTGATACTCACATAGGCAAGAGAAAGGTTCAAAGTGCAAGACAGAAAAAAGTGCTAAAAAGATGAGCACAAGAAGCAAATAAAAAAGTTATGAACATGGGCAGCGACAACTCCACAGATTCTGAAGACCCCAGACAGAGCCCACCTTATCAGAAATCAAATGATAGCAACTCTCAGACTACATCTAGAGACCCACCAGGCAGTATGGTTCCTGACTCACAGCCATCGATCACAACTCATCATTTCACAGGTAACCATTTTTTCACATCATACGATTAATTTTCACTCATTTATCTTACACTTCACTTCTTTTGCAGGTGAAATAGACTACACCCATGCTACACAGGATGAAACTATAGTGCTCCATAGTCATTAAAGACAACGATGGGAGAGGCATCATTACTACGGCACCTGCTATTTCGTGACAGACAGTGATACATCATACAACTAAGGTAATGACTATTACAATTATCCGCACGGTGATCGTAGCACAGAACCTCTCACCACATAGGTCTACTAATGGCAAAATTCAAAATTTTATAACATGTTATACTCACAACAGGAGACAACTACCGATTAGACGGGACAATCATAGAATGAACTCAAAGCAGAGTTGTTAGCTACTAAAAAAATTCAACTACTCTCAAGTGAAGAGTGCGAGAATGCATATTTTGATTAGAATACAATCTCAAATTAAAGTCTCCTTTGAAAACTATGTATGTATTTTTTTTTGAATAAAGTATGTTGTGAATGCTGATATTAAAAAAATTAAAATAAGTCATATCAAATTTTCCAGCATTTTTTTATCTCTTTTCTTATTTTTTACTAATTTATATAGGTTTTCAAAAAAATCGGCCGGTTTTCGTACTCAGCGGTTTTCAGCAAAACCGCTCTGTTAACCACAAAAATCGTTTGCCTAACCGTAAAAACCTCTCAGCTTACCATTTTCAAACCGACGAAACTGTCCATAAATTTGAAAATTAAAATTTGAACAATCCAATAATTTTAACAATTTTGACAATTTTCGTCAATCCGTCCCAAGCGGTTTCAGCGGTGGAAAGGGTAAGTGAAACCTTGATCCCCACTTCCCAGTCAAATCCTCGCCTCCGACACTGTGTCCGCTCCTCACGGCGAGAGCCCCATGGATCCGGCCGCCGCCCGGCGGCGGGAGGCGGAGCGGTGGATGGGCGAAGCCGAGAAGCTCCTGATTGCGCGCGACCTGGAGGGCTGCAAGGAGTTCGTCTCCCAGGCGCTCTCGGCCGACCCCAGCGTATCAGGCGCCGACGACCTGTTCGCTGCCGCTGCCGTCCTCCTCGCTGCCCGGCGCCGCCGCCTCTCCTCTGGGGGCCCCGACCCGTACGCCGTCCTCGGCCTCGACTCCGCCGTCCCGGCCTCCCGCGATCCCGACGTGGTACACTCACACTACCGCCGACTCTCCCTCCTGCTCAACCGTTCCCACCCTGACCGCCCCTGCTCGCTCGCCTTCGCCAACGCCGCCCGCCTCGTCGCAGACGCATGGGCGTTCTTGTCGGACCCACTCCGCAAAGGCTCCCTAGATTCTGACCTCGACGCCACGGCCGCCGCAACCACAGCCGCCAAAGCAGCCGCCGTCACCGCAGCAGCAGCTCATGCGCCCCCCACTCCCACTCCAGAGAAGCGGCAACAGCAACAGCCTCATCCGCAAGGACCACTGCCACCTCCACTGCCAGCGTCGCCACCCTCTGCATCCAAACCGGCGACGTCCACACCCCAGTCAAAGCGCGGGCGACCCGCGCGCGCTGCCAAATCCACGGTAACTCCGCCGGAGCAGCAGCAAGAGTCAGAGGCACAGCAGGCAACGTCGTTCTGGACGGCCTGTCCATCCTGCTGCCACTTGCACCTGTACGACCGCTCCTTCGAGGAGCAAACTCTTCTCTGCCCGAGCTGCCGCCAGCCGTTCTTCGCTGCTGCGATGGCCACAACGCCGCCCATCGTGCCAGGCACTGATATGTACTACTGCTCTTGGGGATTCTTCCCAATGGGGTTCCCTGGAGGCCCTGCATTCACCGGACCGGTCAATTCCTCGGCACAGCAGCCCCCAGCTGCTCTAGGATTTTATCCAATGGGGCCATATTTGCCATTGCCAGGCCATGGTAGCCTTGTAGAAGGTAACAAGACAGCCGCCGGCAGTGTCATTCCTGTCAGCTGCACGGCGGCAGTACCGGCGAAGGCAATGCCTGTGAAGCCGTCACATGCAAAGGTTGGGGCAAAGAAACGAGGGCGGCCCAAAGGCAGCAAGAACAAGAAAGTGGTGATTGATATCAACTAGTGCTACTACTAGAATGGGTTGCCAAATGTATGCATTACACGCTATTCGACATCAGAATCTGCTGTAAGCAGAATTTTGTATATGAGTAGTTTCTAGTTCGTAGATGACAGGGCGCATGAAGCTGATCGAGAAGTGGAACTCCACGCAATGCTTTCCGTAACTAGTTAGCCCTTGTGTAGTAGTGTTCACCATTAGTTCTCTTTGTTGTAGGGTAGCAGCCGCTCAACGGCCTGAAATGCTGTTTGCAAGTGGTAAGGATATGGTTGAGATTAATAGCTACCTCTATGGAATGTACATTACCTAGGAATATGTAACTGTTTTTACGCTTTCATATGTAACTTTGAATTATGTAGCATGAAGCTGTTGTACTAACAGATTATAAGATTGCCAGTTTGATAATTAGTACTCTCAAATTCAAATCAATTGGTAGTATGAAACTGTCGAGAGCTTGCATATGCAATTGTGAATGCACTCGTGGGAATTGGGTGAAAGGCTTGGTAGTCTTGCTAATATAGGACTTCCAGAAGTACTCCAGTTGGTGCAGGTACATAATGTAATACTGCATTTAGCATATCCTTAAGAATGATGTAATTTATTTTCTGTTCGGGCTCCTTTGGATTGGAGGGTTTTCAAAGGATTTTTGTAGGATTCTATTCCAAAGGAATTTTTTTCTACGAGGATCCTTTGGCACATAGAAATTGCTAAGGAAAAAAATTAAAGAATCATTTCCCATGCTCCATTTCAAAGGAAAAAAAAAGAATGAGGTAAGACTTCTTAGAAAAAATCCTATGGATGCTTGACACTTCTTTGCTTGTAATCATCCTAACCAAAATAGATTGCTCCATACCTTATTTATCTCTTGCATTGCACATAAAGAATAGAGAAGGGAAATAAGTCTAATAATAGAATATGACTACTACAGTTAATTAAACCACCTACTTTTTTTTTACCTTAATACACCTTTATTTTTTTATTAGCTATCAATGTGCTAAATAAAAAGAGTTAGGTAATGAGCTAATGCTAAACATATAATCAACATTCCTATGTTTTTCCTACGACTATCCAAACGTCTACTTAGAAAATTTTCTCTATTTTTCAATCTTATGTTTTGCATATTCATTCCAATCTTATTCCTACGTTTTTTTCTATTCCTGTGTTTTGAATTTCTGCCTTCAAAGGAGCCCTTATGTGCCCTTTTTTCATTCTGAAAATGCGTTTCAAAGGAGCCCTTGTGTGTCCAAGATTATGCCATGAATGTAGAAAGCTGGAGTTTATTTCCTAAAACAAGCTCCCCTAGCTGGATTTCTACATTGCAGTCGCTTCGTGTTCTTCTTGGAACAGGGTCAGTTAATTGATGAACTGAATACACAAATCATAGACCATCAGTTCTAAGTCACTAATACGATCGAGCCAAGAAAGGGTCACTTTCCTCTTCTTTCAAATTCACTTGGATTTCATTCTCATTTTTCCTGAACCTTTTGAGTTTAGTCTCCATTTGGAATGCGAAAATTTTCTTTATTCCTATATATTTCTATGAAAATAAACTGATTTTTTGTAAAATTACTATGAGCCTGTGAAAATTAATACTACATTCATTCTAAAATATAAGCATTTTTAGGTTTAAATAAAGTCAAATTCTTCTAACTTTTACTAATAATAGCTTAAAAACTACATAAATTCTAATATAAAAATATTTTTTATAAAAGTTAATTTCACGATAAATTAAAAAATATAATTTTTATATGATAAAGCATCACTAATTTTTTTTTATTAATGATTAAAGTGATAAAAGTTTGACTTTGACTAATTTTAAAAATACTTACTCTCTCCGTTTTTTAATTGATGTTGCCGTTAACTTTTTAATTCAACTTTGACCATTTGTCTTATTCAAAAAATTTGTTCGAATGTGTAAAATTTTAAGTTGTGATTCAAATAACTCTAATGATAAATCAAATTATATCAAAATATATAAAGTTTATTAAAAAATTTAAATAAAATAAATAGTTAAAGTTAAATTTAAAAATTAAAGATGACATTAATTAAAAAACAGAGACAATATATTTTGTAACGAAGGGAGTACGAGCCTGTGAAATTCATGTGTTCCGAGCCTTAACGGGCTGCTTAATGGACAACAGTGCATGGGCAAGGTAGGTGACGCTGCCTGCTGTAGTCCCCTACCGCTACTGCTAGCACACAGTGTCACCCAGTCATCCTCCTGCTATATCGCCGTTACCTTCTCCGGGGGACACTTCGCCGCCCCGCCCCGCCCCGTCCCCTGCGCCGCAACTCCGCCCCGCGTGCCACCAAGATCTGCTCTGCTCCGTGCCCCGAATCTAGGTAAATACCTTGCCCTATTGGTAGATCCGCCTCTGGATGGTGGTGGCGATTGCGAGGGGGATTTTCATCTCTCGGATCGGCGGAGAGGAGAGGGGTCTCTCCGCTGGTGTTATGCAGGGCGGCTGCCCTACCTCGCCCAATTGCTCGGTCCGCCGCTGACTGAGAGGGTGCCGATGCAGCCATTTCCCTCAGAAGTGCTGGTTTTGAGCGGAAGCCATACGCCCCCACGCTCGGCCAGCTAGATTTCCCCTCTTGAACTGTGAACTTCGATGAAGGAGCATTGTTCTTTCACAATTCTGTTACCGTAGATGTAGCTGTCTTTGATTAAGGAAGTAGCAAGCTTGAAGCTACCGCCACGAGAACCTGTCTTGCTGAGAAGCTCGTTATGTGAACTTGAATCTGAACTGAACGAATATAGTTAACAGTCAGTTTGCAGCGAAATACATTTATTTAGCTTTAGTATCTTTCAAAATTAGCCTTTGTCAGGAGTCAAAAGATTGCAACCTTTTGTTATTATTTTTGTTCCATCCTCATAATTGAATAATATTTTCTTGTTATGTACTGACATGGTTTTCCTAAATAAGAACATTGTGTATGCTATATAGCACATAAATGAACTTACAAAGCTGGCATAAGTTGGGTAGCAGCTTTCATGCTCTATCCTCGCAAATTCTTCGAATTTACTTTAGTAGAATGACATTCTTTTCATCTGAACAATTTTCGCTTAGAGTGTATAAACCTCTACAACTCATTGTTCCGTGCCCCCATGCTGATGCAGATTTGCACTGGTTGTTATTTTTGAATGAATGTTTTGTCACTCAGTAGATAACCACCATAACTCTTTGTTCTGTGCTCCTTCCTGATGCAGATTTGCACCGAGCATTATGGCGAATGAAAGTTCTGATAAAGAGTATGAACACCCATCAACTTCTGAACTTCCAGGAAACAAGTTGAGGCACAATTTTCGACTGGGAGATATGACATGGGTTAAGCACGATGGTGCTTCATGGTGGCCAGCACAGGTATTCATTTTGGATTGCCAGTTGTGATATTATTGTTGCTTGCGGTACATCAGCATAAAATTGAACACTGGCGGATGATATTTGAAAAGTAAATAGTTAAAGTTGGCTGGATTTGTGGCTTGACTTTTGTGATCTAACATCTATTTTGATGAACAATGATGAAAGACGAAACAGTTTTTAGAATTCAGATACCATCGTTCTGATATGTGTATGATGACTCTCAGTTAAGAAGTAGTACTTTTTGTTGATTGTTTGCTTCCCCGGGCATATAATTACGCCGCTTTATGTTTCTGAATTCAAGGTAATTGATGAAGCATGTGTCGGTAGCAAGCCTAAGAAGAAGGGAAAATATGATTGCCTTGTCCGTCTGTATGGCACGTGCCAGTAGTAAGGGATCCTATGGACACGTGTAGCCTTTCGTTTCTTTATGTAATAACAATTTTAATGAGAAAAAGTTGATTATTTCTGTTGTTTCAAATTTCAGCCTGTATGTAGATCCATGGAAGTCCAACACAGAATTCAAAATGGTATGCATAAGTCTATACCGCTAGGATAATGGTATGGTAATTTTTTGTAGTGCTGGTGGTCTATTAATTCCCATATGATTTAATTGTATGCAGATGCTAAAGCAAGAAGGCAAAAGTGCAACTGAAGTATTCCATGAGGTGCTTGAAAAGGTAGCCATCTTTACATTAAACATAATTTACTAGTAAAAATCGGTAGAAGTTGCTGAGAGAATTCTTTTGGATCAAATAATGCAGACGCTGTATCATGTTGGCCCGTCCGATAATAAAGTTGAGGAAAGTGTCAGCTCAGAAGGTGAGCTTTACATTTTCTTCCTGTACAATCTTGTGTCCCAAAAAGGTGGTCTTTCTAGTCGATCATTTGATCATTCATTCATCCATCTCGATTAGTATAAATATCACGAAAAGGATATTTTCTGTTGATATAGAAACTATTCATGTTGATGCTATTTAGGAACTGTTCTATACAGAGCAGTGGATCTGTTCTATACGAATCATATTTATGTTTGCTTCCAGTTTTTTATTTTAGAACATTTTTGTTACAACGTGATAATTTATGCGCATGGAGCTTTCGATTGTTTTGAAATAAAATTAATCTCAAACTTGTCATAAACAAAGCATTTTTTTGTGTGGGTGTTTCAGTTGCTATACATTCAAATTCAATTTGTAGGTACTCAAACCAAAGTAACAACAGAGATGACTTCCTCTAGAAAAGTCAGAAAACAAGAAGGTTTGAAGCAGTTCAATTACAAGGGTGTCAAGAAAGCAGCAGTCATTGAGAATGTGGAAGATGAAAGGGAAGACCAAGACCAAGAAGTTGGCAGCACTGCAACAACTGGAGCTACTATTCAGAAAGGAAAGCGCAGACATGGGAAAAAGTTGATTTCTAGCCATGATACAGTACAAACCATTGACAAAGATTCTTGTGCGAATTCAGCTGAAAATTTAAGAGGCAAGAGACAGAAACAAGTTGATCATGTGCTGGATAAAGAAGGTCGTATGATAGAAGCTTCGGTGGTCAGAAGGGAAGGGTTGAGGCGATCGACTCGTTCTGTCGCAAAAGAATATTTGGATGCAGCTGGGGGCAGAACAGCATCTCGCACTGATACAGGGGCAAGTGAAGATGCAACTGAAGATTCAATGGTAGCTGAAACTTTAGCCCCTCATACAGAAATAAAAGCTATGGTTAGAGATATACTGTTCAAGGAAATTATTGACAGGGAGCATGATGCTGATATGGCTTATGTTGATCAAGTGATTAATGGAATTTTTAGCACAACTGTGGATAGCATGACAGTTGGTACTACTGCTTCTATAAATGTTGGACAAGGTATCAAGCAGAATGGTACTGGAGTGCAGGGTGAATCAAGCAGTGTTACACAAAGAGAGACAAAAGGGAAATCGGATCAAGCAACTGAGACAATGCAAGTGACAAGCCCAGGGACCAGGTACCATGCCACAAATAACATCAATTCAAAGGACAATACCAACCCGTTAAACAAGGTTATTGATACCACTCTCTTGAGTCAACCCTCTTATACACAGTCCATACTTCTCAACTTCCAGTATGGTTTCAGAATAATTATATGCTAATTTGATAAAATTTCACCAGAGCAGGGATGCAGCGATGAAGGAACAGGAGGAACATAGCGCGCGCCGCATCAGGCAAATCAGGATCATGCAAAGCCTAGGCCTTATGGCTCCATCAGGATCACCATTTGGCAAGAACGGAGTGGTTGCAGCCACCCATCAGTAACTCTTTTGTCCCTCACTCCGATCTCAGGAACACTTGGTCCAGTGAACAATCGCAAACATTTTACAATCGTCATTCTGTGCCTGGTAGCTCCTTGGATATATAAACTAGAGTTGGTGCCAGAATTCAGCTTTTGGTGAACCCCTATAGAAGGTTCCTGATTAACTCCATTACATTGCGGTTGTTTCTCTTCTGTGCAGAAGAATTGTAGTACTAATTTAAGCGATGTGTATTATGTAGGCCCTGTTGACTGGAGCTTTTTTCCCAGTTTTGCTTCTCCGGTGAGTTGGAGAAGCCAAAAACTCTCCACACTGTTGGAAAAGGCGAGTCCTTAAACTAAAAGCTGAAAAGCGAGTTGGATGTCGCTTTTTGAGCTTTTGCTTGCGCCCCATGGGTCTTCCCTCCACCCCCATCCTTTTCCTCGCGCCGCTCCATGTGATGGTCCGTGCCCCTTCCTCGGACGGCTGGCCCGTGCTCACCTTACGGCCGAGCAGGCTCAAGCAGTCAAAAGCTCGATCCGATAGGGGACATGGGAGAGGATTACGAGTGGCGGAATTGCTTCTCTAAGAGACGTACATTCTTGTTACTGGCACGTCGCCTAAGGTCTTGAATTTACAAATCACTGGTGTGAAATGTGGATTGGTCCTCGATCATAACTTCAACATATATCATTTAAAAACAAACGACATTTTTAGTGTAAGAATTTTCTTGATCACTGAAATTTGTCACCGTTTGATGTTAAAAATTGGGGCGGCCGCCACTATGCCACATGGAAGCTGCGTTCAGTAAAAAAGTTCAGAGCAACAAACTCAACAACTGGACCGTCCATCAGCTCAACAATCTTGCAAGAATTCCTAACACCCTGAACTGCAGACCCAAAACCCATTGGCTGATAAACAACCAAAGACCTTTTGAGTTCAGCAGCCAGAGCATTGGTCAACAACCAATATTGTCATTGCTATTGTTCTCCTGCCACATATTGCTATAAGTAGTCCGGGCACGCACCATCAAAAAGCAGTGCAACTCAAAAAGCTTCTCAAGCATCAGCTACACTCGCTAACCATGGCTTGTCGTGGACCCGGTTGCCGTCTTCTCGTCCTGCTCATAGCCTTGACGGCCTTCAATGGCAGTTTCGCCGCTCGTCATCTCTTGGACACGGCAGATGCGCCAGAGGCTGCACCGGCTCAGCCTTCCATACCAGCAGTTCCAAGCACACTGCCTCCAATGCCAACAGTTCCGACCACCGTGCCCCAGGTGCCTCCCGTTCCAGCAGTCCCCAAGGTGACAGTCCCACCAATGCCATCCATTCCTATCCCAAAGGTCACCCTGCCTCCAGCAGCCGCAGGCACAATCCCATCTCTACCAACCATTCCGGCAGTGCCGGGAACCCTACCTCCAATGCCCTCAATCCCCACAACTGTGCCAACCATTCCAACCACGGTCCCAACAACAATCCCTACCATTCCTGGGCTCCAGATGCCTCCTATTCCATTCATGGCTCCATCACCAAAAGCCACCAGCCCTTGAAGTTCATGGTAGCTGGAGAATTATACTTACTTCAGTCAGGAATTTGATTTGTCATATGTGGTTGTTATCGTTTTATTTGCCATGTTTGTTCTGCTATTTCGGTGATACTGGCTAGCATGTCGTGTTATTGTAAATGCAGCCAGTCGATTGTACCATTTTTTTTTGTTATTAAAGTATTACATGGTTTTCCTTCTATACACTGCTAAGCAATATAAGCTCCCTCCATTCCTAGAAGACATTTTTTCCCCTATCTAAAAGAAACAACAGCATGATATACAATGAGAACTAGCAAAAATGAGAAAATATTATGTTTCTTGATATCATCTTGTGTTCAAATAACTAAGATATCAATCATAAAAAAGACTTTCAAAGCATGAGAGAATGTAGCTAACGCGGACACAATGGCGAAAGAACATAGAAGATGTTGTTCATGATAAAACACTGAACCAAAGAATGACCAATAGGATCATGAACCTATATCATTGTGAAATTCAAATGATAATTCAGCAATACAACAATAAGGATAACTAAGACTTGTTATCCCCGTGCCCCGCGCGAGGCCGGCCAAACGCATACCTCGTCGAGGAAGGCCACGGCGTCACGCACGCTGGGAATGGGAGCACTAAGCACTGATGGCGATGAACTTGCTCTTCGCGCTCGCAGTGCACGCGTCCCTGGGAGGCTGGGACATCGTGTACGGGGACGGGGTTGACGACGATGCGGACGGAGTCGACATCACCTGCGCCGGTGCGGAAGCTGAGGATGAGTTGGCGAGAGACTACGGCGAAGTGCGGCGCCGGCATCGAGGGCATCAATACCGAGGGAACGAGCACGAGGGGGATGGAACAGGTGGATACCATGTCGCACGGGACACGGGTGGCCGGGTGGGTGCGACACTCCAACGGCGACGCGCCGGTCCGCTGGTGGCCGGAGTAGCTCGCTGGGCTCCTAGGCATTGACAGGTGGGTCCAATCCAGTTCCTGGGCTGCTCTGATTTTGCAAGTGTGGACAAAAGTCAAGCCCATTATTTATAAATGACGGCCCATTAGGATTTCTAATTTTTTTTTATAAAAAAACTGTCTCTAAAAGAAACAAATCACAATGCCAATAGCAGATACTTGACACTCTAAAAGATCACAAGTATGAGTCTTGCTCGCAACAACATTTAGGAATTAATCACTAAGGTCGGTGGAGCAACAAGCCTGCAGAAATCCTCTTATTCAAGTAAAAAGGAGCTAAATAAAACAGAACATCTTTAGAGACAAAACTAACAATCCTCAAGAAATTAACGTAAGTCAAAGAAAGTGCGTTTAGATGGAATCTCAAGATACTTGACAGCCAGTTATGTTGGAATATCAACAAGCCCCATCCATATGTTTCGGAAACCACCAAATCTGAGATACTAGGTTCCCCTATACATAGTGGGGCAGAGAAAAATTATTGGCTCTTGACAAGGAAATGGCAAAAATAAGAGGTCCGTTCTGCTCCTCAGTATCCCCAGTAGTCATTACGGATTTCATCATCAAACTTCTGCTTGACTTCAGGGTGCTTCTCAAAGTACTCATCTGCTGTCATTGTGCTGATCTTTTTCTGCATCATAAACAAGACGTTGAAGCAAATGGGCATCCTACTTAAAACTGAAAAATATGAACTTAATGATAATGCTGGAAGATGGCCTACCTTCATTTCCCGGAGTTCAGCAATCTCCTTCTCTAACCTCTCTGACTCCTTCAGAGACGCCTGCTCTGCCTCTTTCAGTTCAACAACCTACAGGTAGCATACATAAGGGCAAGGAATAAAAAAGTGCACCGAAATGAAGAGTAACAATGAATTACAGAAGAATGTTTGAAAACATAAACATGGAAGTTTCTAATAGGCAGCTTCGATGAAAAGTGGAAATAGCTCACCAGAGCATCAAACTTTGGCTTGTACTCAGGTGTAACAGTATCAACATACTTGGGGATCTCAATGCCTGCATTTTATTTATGCTTATCCTCAGCAAGTGAGCCGACAAAACAGAGTTATATAAAACAAGAAAAATAAATGCGAGAAAAGTATCTCGGAAGACCAATGTTTACTTTATGTTACCAGCTTCAACAAAATTGAGGTGTTTAATAGAGCAAAGTCTACTACACATGGATTGACAGCATCCTACATCTTATCAGTGTATATCACCTGACATTTTTGTAAACTGTAACAAAAAATAAACTAGTAATGGCTTCACCCACACTGAGACTTATTGTTCCAAACTAGAATGTATACCCAGTAGAGCCACTGATATTGATTTGTCAGCATCAAAGGCCTATGTAGGCAATAATAACTAAGAACCAGTATCAATTAAATAGGGAAAGACTAATAATCAATCAAATTCCTTTTCAATAGAGCAAGACAAAATCAATGGACCAGATAATCAACAGAGCAAGACAAATATTGGAACTCAATAGTATGGGGAAACAAAAGCATTTCGAGAAGCTGAAACAATGCTGCAGTAAAAGAACATTTACTTTCATATGCCTGTTTGTACATGTCCACTACTTTGGATCCAATTCCTTTCCTGTAGTACTCCCAGTCAATCGGTTGTGGTTCCTTCAACAACAAAACAAACATAGAATTAGAGGACACTGATCTAGAAAATGGAATTATCAGCACACAGAAAGTACAATTTTACAGGGAGGATACATAGCTCTGTTGTCTTTTGCTTCCAGGCATTTTTCAAGATAAAAGTAGAAAAGGAATGTGACGACAAATATACAGCATGAAAGAAATGGCCATCTAATGTGCATCATACCGAACTAAATATCCAATGAAGCTTGCTGCCTCCAAGACATCGATACAAAGTTCAAACAATAAAACTCTGTCCCCATATACATCAAACTTTCTCTTTGCCACGACACGGGTCACGTGCAAAACCAGAGATGCCCTACCTTTTGATTATTTCTGTTGATGTTGGCTACAGATACAACAACAACAACAAAGCCTTTTAATCCCAAGCAAGTTGGGGCAGGGCTACAGATAATAACTGTTATGTTGACTACATATAATTATTCTGAAAAAAAAAATACTTTCCATAAGTAACACCTATGTATTGTCCAGCAGTAACAAAACTAAATCTCCACAAAACAAGTTATCCGTAGCCTAAGTCATGGTACCTGAACATTAAGGGCCGATAGTTTAGCGAAACCTACGATAACCACGAAATGAGAATGTAGCATTGCCACTCAATATCTAATAACAACCTAATGACTGGTACACGCATTGGATTCAGGTGATCGAGTTATCACGTATCCCTACACCTAGCACAGCAACGGATCGGATCCGGTAGGCGGAGGATTCGCCACGTAACAGGGCCGTCCAGATCTGGAAACCGTCGTTCCGATCAACCCGGAGGAACGGGACGTGGGGGTCGAGGTACCTGCGAGAACTTGGTCTGCAGCTGGTTGTTGACGTCCTCGAAGGTGCGGCGGAGGGTGGCGAACTCCCTGCGCGCCTCCTCGGAGACGAGCATCTTGGCCATGCCCTCCCAGTCGATTGCCTTGCCGGCCTTGACCGCCACGTCGGCCACCTTCTTCGCGCCGTTCCCGCTCATCCTCGCCGGTCTCCCTGAATCCAAACGCCGTCGCGGGGACGGGGGTCCTCACTCTCTCGGTGTGTCTCGCCGCCGCCGCCGCCGCGCTCCGACCCAACGAGGAATGTGGGGGCGAATGGTGTTGCGGGGAGGAGGGAAGTGGCTGGTGCCGTGGGGCAGGGACACGGCGCATTTGGTGGATTCTGTTGGGTCGCGAAGAATTACGCGTGGCGTTGGGCTGGGCCTATGGCGAAACTTTGATGATTGGGTTGGGCCGCGTGCCAAGCTACCACATTGTCTTCCAAGAAATCAAAGCCTGCCCTACGGCCTCACCGGAAATGGCAATAATCGTAGGACTGCATGAGCCCGTCTTTACAGTTTAAACTCGTTCTTTCTTTTTTTGAGACCGTCTTTAAACTCGTTCTTGCAGTGTTTTCAACAAATCACTACAAATCTCGAGAGATGAAGGCTTTGGTGAAAGTGGATCACGACATGACACGACGCGACGCGACGCGAATCAGACCCAAGGACACAGTGCAGAGACGACGTGCTCAAAAAGCAGAGAAAGCGAGCACCTGGCCAGCAAGAACAAAAACCTTCCGTAAAAGTCGAGTGACCACACCCGCGAAAGAGAGAAGCGTTAACGTATCTCGGCACCGCGATCCGTCTCATCCATCGACGGCTTTCCCAGAAACCCAGGGGCCTCGCGGCTTCTCGACCCGCGCGCGCCCCCGCGTACTCCGCTTTTGCTCCGGCCACCGGCCGATCTCGTCCGCGCTGCTGCCGTGAGCTCGCCACGCCCGGGCCGCGCTCGGTTTTGAGCTCGACACGCGGCGAGACGAACCGCGGGCGTCACCGGCGCCGCAGGCGCAGACGCAGATGCCGACCATGCGAGGAGGGGACCATGCATGCATGGCCGTCGTCTTTGCGCCACTCTCGTGGTCCACGTCTCCATAATGGAGATGCTGCTCCTACAGAACAAGCCACCGGAGTAGTACTGTAGAAGGAAGGGCGTGTTCGCTCCTTCCGTTTTGGGAAATGCTGGACTGCTGGTGACTGAAGAATGTGGCCGACATTACCATATACAGAAATGTAGGAGTATCTTACTTGAACTTGAGTTAGAACCAACGTTTTAGAGATCGGACCGAACTTGATTTTTGCGAGGGCAAAAAACTAACTGACTAGTCAGTTTTGCTACAGTGCTAAATTCGGTTTTCCATCGAAAATCGATAATATCTTACTTAAAACTTGAGTAAGAACTGAAGAGCACATACATATATACATGTTTAAGACCAGATCGAGATGGGGATAACGGATAACCTGATGTTCACAACACGTTGCTCCTTTTGTTTTGTGCCACTGACGGAAGTACTCTACATTATCTGCAACATGTATTTGCTGCCTCTTTCATTTCAACTTGCCGGGTTCTGGGAGGATGTCTAAAGTTTGTAAACCGAGCTAGAGAAACCACAAGGAACAACACCTAGCTAAACCCTTAGGGTTTGATGTATGAGCATGAACTCATTTTTGCAAACAGGAATGTTGATCCCTAACAACTACTAGCTAAACCACCAATGAAGCAAGTTTTTAACCCTAACAGCAGCAGCTAGCTACAGTATCAGTTTTGTAGCAATGACATCTCACAAAGTTCATAGCTAAGATCCAATGGAAAAAACGAAGCCTACGACATTGGCCATACAAGAATCAGACCTCAACAATGCCCCATCCGGTGTCAGGAGAAAGAAGCATGCTCGCTGGAGCGGCCGAGCTACGGATATGGTGGCCGCGGGCGTTGTGTGCTTGCCACCGGCGCCCACGCATCCGGGTGCTGATGGTGCGCGTATAGGGGCAGCGGCTGAGACGCCGGCGCCATGTTCTGCGGTTGCGTCTGCATCCGGTTCCCCTCCTGCGGCTCCGGCTGCTGGTGCTGGCGACCACGGCGATCGTCGGCGTCGCCGCTGCCGGAGACGGACGCCGACGCGTCGTCTTCCAGGGGGAGGCGCTGGAACGTGAGGTCCGTGAACGCGGCGGCCAGGATAATCACGGTGCTCGCGGCGATGAGCTGCCCCGCCACTGCGCCTCCGATGATCTGGCCCTGCGGGCCGGCGAGCGATACCGAGAGGTCCCTGCCAGCAGTGCGGGGCATCGCCGCGGACATGGACGGCGGGAGGAACGTGGCCGAGATGGAGAGGATCTCGTACCGGCCGCGGAAGACGACGACCGTGGCGGGGCCTTCCGCGGGCGACGGGTGGCGGAGCGGCACGTCCGCGACGGCGCCCGTCCCGGCCAGCACGCAGATCCCGAAGCCGCGGCGGCGCGCGAAGCCCGCGAGCGCAACGGCCACGTCGCCGCC
>BCLF01000015.1:2318379-2333753 GCA_001602275.1 Zoysia japonica
GCCCTCCCGCGGAGGCGCGCCGCGCGCGGCGTCCCTGCTCGTCGTCGGTCCCCGTCTCGCAGGAGCCGCGCTGCCCCGTTGTCGACCGTCTTCGTCGATCCTCGTCCGACCCACGCTCGTGCTCGGCCACGCCGTTCTGCTCCTAGCTCGGCCGCGCCCGTCCGCTTGTCATCCTACAGCGCCTCTCGCTGGCGCCATCTCCTTCCGTGCCCACTTCGGCGCACTCCGTCCTAGTCCTCGTCGCCCCTCGTCCGAGCCGTGTCGCTACCGTTCTCGCCGTCCGCTTGTCCGACTCAACGTCGGTTTCTTCACTTCGAGCTGCTGGTGAGTTTCCCCTGCGCCTCAACCTCAGTCACGTGCTGATGTCGATGGTTCTACATCCTTGTTCTCTAGGGCAGGGTTCAGGAGGTCGCTAGAGGAGCCGTCCATCACCAAGAGGCCCGTCTTCGTCCCATGCCGCACCGCGCCGTTTTCGCTTCCTTGATCCGCTCGTCGCGCCCGTCCGCCTCAACCGCAGCTGCTCCATCCTGACATCCTCGTCGGCAGTTTCAGCTTGCAGAGGGTTTCGATCGGGTAGATCAACTTCCTGGTGAGTTTTGTGGATCTTCATCTTCGTTCGTTGATGCGGCTGCTGCTTGTCATTTTTCTCGTGATCAGAGGTTGCTTGGTAGCGTCAGGGTCGCCATATCTGCAGATCAGTTCGAGCTGGTGTTCTTCAAATTGCTAATCAAGCATTCAAGCTGCTGTCGCCGTTCAACCGCCTTCCCGAACAAGCTGCGCAAGGTGTCTTCAGTTCGAGCCTGTGGTGAGCGTTCTTCCAACCCTATCCGTCGTCTTCCTATATCTTCCGCTGCGGATCGAACTGTTAGATAATAGATCGAGCTCGGTTAGCTGCTGTCTGTGTGTCGTTGTTCTGTGTCAGTTGGTCGTTGCAGAATCCGTAGTTCGAGTCCAGTGCCCCGTGCTGTTGTGGCCGTGTGTTGCGAGCAGCTTAGTCGTTCAGCCTGTTTAGCTTGTTGCTGTTTAGCATAGCCGTGGTCATCGCCAAGCCCGATGTTGTGTCCAAGCTGCGTTCGCTACTCACCCATCGAAGTTCCACCAACCCTTGTCGCTTCCTGCTTTGCGCCGGGGGAAGAAGTCCGCCTTTAGGTGAGCCGCGCTCGAGTTGCTCCTTCCCTGCAGTTTCCCGCGCCTCTGACCTGTCTACGTTTCAGTCGTCAGTATCGTTCTTCGGTGAAGAACTCCTCATCGTCGACTCACAGTCCGTGCCTCTGTTGTTTCCTCGGTGAGATATTGATCCTTGACTTCGTTTCCGTTGTCTGGTGAAGTGCTGTGTTGAAGATTGAAAGCTGGCTTGTGCTCGTGTCCAGAATCAGTCAGTCGCGGCTGTTCTTTGCTGATGCACCAAGCTTCTCCGACGTCGCTTTCGAAAGGCAGTCAGCACTGCAGCATTGTGTCAACCTCTTCGGTTCGAGCCTTCGGTGAGCATCTCTGTTCAGTTTCTCGTTGTTTCCTTTCAATTTGTGAGTGTTGACCTGTCCATCTCTTTTCTTCCTTGGTTGGATTCGCATTGAGCCACCACTTTGAGTGCAGGCTCAACCGTCCATGTCGTTGTTCCTTGGGTTAGCTCACTGATTGTTTCGTCAGAGAGTTTCTCGTGCCATCGAAGTCGCCGACTCTTTGTTGAACCAAGCCATCGTGAGCTCTGTCCCCTTGTCCTTGCATCTTTTTAGTCACTTTGCAAAGTTCGCAACTCTTGGCTACGAGTTGGTACTAAAGTCTAAGTTTTTCGTTGTGTGCAGGGATCGTTCCAGCTCTAGGCCAAGGTCAGCGGAGTCGGCTGTGACTGAGCCCAAGTTTGGAGTTGTTCGGTCATGTCGAGTTCCGGCGCCGCTTTTGCCTTCGGTCATCATCCCTGTGGCCTTGCTTCAGCCTTGGCTCAAGTTTTGGTGAGCACTTCTGTCCTTTTGTTTTCTTTTCTGTTAGTTAGGCCGATCCATAGCTCGTGTGGTGTCCAGTTCGTTCTCTAGTCGTGCAGCCGGTGACCATCTCGTGGGTCACATGGCAGGCACCGTATCCAAGCCTTTGGATACGTGTCCACGGTGCGGCTGTGACCCAGCTTGTGGTCACGTGGCTGTGACTGTGTCCATGCCTCAGTTCTTTCCTGTCCGGGCCAACATGTGACTAGATCCTTGGACACATGACGTCTACCGTGTCTGAACCCTGATTCTCACGTGTTCGGCCCAGTCCGTGTCTTTTCCTCGAGAAACGATCGTGAGATCGTGTCTTGGAGTTCGTTCTTATCTGATCTGTGTATCCGTTCGTAGAGTCCGTTTTTGTAGTTGTTGAGTCGTTCTTTTCAGTTTCTCACCTGTTTTTCGTGCCGTTTGTCCAGCTGGAGATGTTGTTGAGTTCTTGAAGACTGTTCTGCACGAGAACCTAGATCCTAGATGGGATCTCAACTCACAAGGCAAGCCGTGCTCCTTGACCAATTTTGATCCTAACTTTTAAACTGCATGTTTTGTTTGAAACTATAATTTACATGCCAACTATTTTAAAATATGCTAGCAACATTCTCAAGCCGTGCCTATTTATCGTTCCACATATTATAAGCCCTAAGACTACTTTAGTACTATTACTTTATTTTTATGCTTAGCCATGCTTAGTTGCATTTATTTACTATACTTCACACTTTATCACTATAAAAATGGAATTTGTGTTAAATGCTTTTGAACTGTGATTTAAATGTGTGTGTTTTGCAAACAACTATATACAAACTATTTAGCGGGATCAAGTAGGAGTATGAGGTGCAGGGGGACTCTTGAAAAGTCTCTGTTGACGTACCTGTTGCGGGTACATGTGAGGTTTCAGCTTTTGAACCTTCCGAGAGGTTTGTGTATTGTTGGTGTTGAGGTTGGAGAGATAGCATGCCCCGAGAATTAAGGACCGAGTCCTTCGAGCCTTGTACGCTCAGTTCACAACCATGCACACCACATTATCCTGTATGGGCAGTGGCTTGATCTTGAAGCTTGACGAGACTGGTTGTCTACCCGTGGGTTGGCGGTGATGTGTTAGTGTGGTGTAGAGCTATGACTCCCCACATGAGATCGAGATACCCCACCTAATCAGTGGTAGGCTCTTCACAGCTCCAGGACCTGATTGCGTAGGCACTTGAGGTCTCTATCCTGGAGGACAGATAGCACCAGTTAAAGTTTGTAGATGGGTTTTGTGTGGTTACTATACCGAGGGCTGCGGCCGCGGTCTTTGCTATGGTGCCACTTCTCGTGGGTCCAGGTGCATAAACTCTGCAGAGTAATAGTCAGTGCGCATTGCCACGTCTTTTTTGAGGGACACCCCCTGAGTTGTGCTCCTCGTTGACTAGTTTTGTCTTCCTTCTTCCTCTTCTATTTCAAAATTTTTAGACTCCGACCTTTGAGCTGTGGCCGGGTGTGAAGATTACACCGGCATTTAAAATGAACCCTCGTTCGAGATAACGGAGATCCCTGCAGGGCAAATAATAAAATTGGACTATTTTAAAATAAAACTTCTTGTATCTTTAAAATAAAATGTTTTGAACTTGCATTTAGCACTTGAGCCAGCTGTCATCCTCAAAACTATCCTTTATATGCATACATTGTTAATAGGTAGTGCGCGGTTTGCTGAGTATTCATATACTCACGGCTTTTCACGCCGTTTTTTTCAAAGGTCAGCTAGAAGATCGTTTTTATCTGATTCTCAACTGTGGTTTGAGGTTCGCTCCTGCACTCGAGTTGGCTGTGGAGGAAGAGGTTCGTCTTGGTGCTTGCTCCCGCTTGTTGTTCCCGCCGCTGTTTCAAGATCTTAGATTCTCGGTAGCTTTGTTTTTCTTCTAGAAGTTCGGTAAGTTTTTATAGATGATCTCGTTGAATTAATTTATTTTATCTTTCTTTACTCATTTTGTTATAGTTTCTCGATTGTTCACTTGTAATAAACGTGTTTGCCATTCTCTTGAGATTGGCAAAGACATGTAAGATCGAAAGGTAAGAAAATCCGATCGTTACACTCACTGACCATGGCGCGTAGAGGCGTAGTAGCGCGATGGAGCGCTTGCTCCTTTGTGATTTCTTCCATGGCCGCCATACCAGTTCTTCCGTGAAGAGCAGGGACAAGAGCTTGGGTAATTCTATCGTTGATTTAAGTAAGCGATAGTGTTAATTTACCCAATATTTGAAGCCTCGTTCCTTCTTCCGCTTGCATCATTTTCTGATTCAGCGGTTCTGCATCCATGATGAGACGATAGCATCTCATCAATTTCTCTTTGTGGTTGTGCAGAGAACTTATGCCTTGTCTTCATGGCTGATGGTCTTCGTTGTTGATGAAGATGGCTCTCCATGTTGATGTCTCTCGTCGTTGAATGTTGTCCGACGAGTCTTCACTGGCCTTCGTCGCTCGGTGATTAGAGCGTGCATGATAACGTGTTTAGAGTAGAGACTGTACAGAGACAATAGAGGAAGACAAATGATCCAACCATTCATTCATTCACATGTGTACAATATATATAGGGAATGAAAGACTCAGAGCCGTTGGTGAATGGTCACGTCCGTTGGTCATGAGGCAGATATCGACTTGATCATTTGGTTATTCTTAACAGTTTGGATGTAGGGTCGTGACAGATGGTACAGTTCCAATTGATTCGAACCATGAATTAGGAGTATTGTACATCTAACTTCATCTTCTATGTACTAATAGCATCTTCATTTTTGAAGTGTTATTGTTAGGAGCTGAATTAGAGTATCCATTCTCTATATCTCCATTGACTCTCCACTTCATAAACGTGTTTTGAGCCTTTTCATAAACCTGTTAGTTAATTGAGTACAACCTTGGTGTTTCTCCCGCGATGCTACCGAGCCCATTCAGCTGGAGCCACAGGCCGACAGGCACCAGTTTTGGTGGTGTCCCATTTCATAAATAAGCAGTTTGAAGATTTCAAAGAAAAACAAAAGGGTGCGCATTGCGTCTCAACATTTATGAACTACCACATTTCTCTTCTTTTCACATTGCAACGGGATTACATTACAGGCTACATTATTATTCTTCTACAACCCAAACTCTCAATATCAATAAAATGTTTGGGTGGTCTTTTCCCTAGCCAGTCTTCTTCTAGACAAATTATTACTACCCCTGGTTTCTCCAGGGTCATGACCAGTCCCATCTAACTGCCTATAATGTTCTGTTAATTTACTGCTCAAGTGCTGCCTATTGTCAGTATACAAGAACGATGCACCCTCATCACCATCCACCCAACCCCCTCTGGTTCCCTGAAGCCTGTGCTCAGTATACCTCCCGGCATCGCCTGCCTCCCGGCCCGATGAACTGGTATTCAAGCAAGACCTCGATCGGTAATACGCCATGTAGTCGTTATCCTCAGGTGCTGCCATTGGTCCTCCTGGGTACTTTTGATCTGAGGTGCCAAATATTAGATATTCATACTCCTCGGTACTGGTTGAGTTCCTTGTACTGTCACTGCTATCGGTGCTGACAGTGCTGTGGGAGCCAGCATCAGAGTTGCTGAACAGCGAAGAACTTTCACTCGGACTTGGAGATTCGGCAGGTGGGTATGATCCATCTCCATAGTCATCGAATGTATGAGAAATGTCATTTGTCATCTGCCGCTGAGCGCCCTGGTGTCGGCTCAAGGAACCTCCATGCCATGTCATCCCTTCTGAAGTTACCTTCGACTTAACCTTCTTCACACGAGCTGGGTCTTGAACCATCATTGCCTGCCTTACAGAGCTTGGTGCCCTCGGTGAACATCTGATTTAGTTAACAAATGATTTAGAATATTCTGATAAAATTTCTCACATAAACACATAGGTAAGTGCAAGTATGTGCTTTTAAACAGGAGCTTGCTATTCACCTTGCATATAGGAGCATATATGCACACTTTGACATGACATGCTCCAGAGATGTAGGTTTGATCTGCACACAACAAAGGTGAGAGGTAGTTTAGAAAATTATGTTACTACAAGCCTAATCAATCTTTGATGATAAACAATAGTGTACTGCTTTGCTACAAACATAAAAATTATCTTCATTGCTAATAAGGATTTTAGCCACATTTATGATTACTGAAAGTCCTACACAAAAACAGGATATGGAGATGTCCAGAAAGAGCAAGTGTACCTGACTGTCATCTGCTTTGTACCACTTCCCCTGTGTGTCCTTAACATAACATACATAATGCCCAGAAAAGCAATCATTCATAACATCATTATGGACCACCACTGCATAGAGGCTGTAAACAGGGGAATAGTCATCTTTTGTGCTCATATAGCGAGACAAGTTCAGGGTCTCTGGAAATCTGATAGCTTTGCTGATCTTCCCAAACTTTCCAGACTACACATAGAAATTAGTTGATGTCAATAGAATATAATTCTGTTATAATCATAGAACTTTATATCAAATAACAAAGCAATCCAGATCATACCTGATATCTTTTTAATGCTATAGTCAGGACATTTGGCGCTTCTGATATCGATAACTTCTTTTTAGCACGCTCATAGGATTTGCAGCTGACAAGATAGGGTAGAGGTAGTGGAGTTAGAACTAGGCAAGACAAGCAAGTTCAAGCCATACACAAGTGATTAAAATTAAGTGGGCAATGAAATATGGCAAAACTGTTAAATGAAATTATGGAATTCACAAAAAAGTACCATCCAATTATCAAATTTACCAGCACAAGTTGTTCATCCACCCTACATTCTTTTCAACAGACTGTAGATAAGGTATCCTTTTCTCTTTTTTTCTTTCCAAAATTAACATTCTATAAAAGTTCAAGATATTTGCCATGAGGTTAGTTTATAATAACACATAAAAAACTGTAGACTATCTAACCTTCACATCAGCAACTAAGGGTGCGTTTGGAAAGTCAAATGGATTCAATTTCTGCCCGGAAATAGGTGAAACCGTACCAAATGGCAAAATCATGAATCTTTTCAACCTCGAATCAGATCCCATCGGCTCGAATTTTTGTACTGTGAGGTTGGAATGGCCAAAACCTAGTTTTGCATTGATTCGCACTTCTGTTTACCCCTTTGTCCCCTCCCCAGTGGATTCACTGCCCCTGTTGCCGCCATGGCCTGGACATCGTCCAGAGCTCTCCTTCACATCCGATCACAAAAATGGGTTGCTCTTAGTCCATAGATTATTTCCTCCAATTCTCCACGGATTTGTCACTGGAAGCAATGTCGACAGCCCTTGTTCTTTTTTTTCTTTATTCTCAATGTTTCTAAGTTGCATCATGAGGAAGAATAATATGAACAATTACATAGTGGGTTGGTCCTACGGGGCTAAGATGAAGAGTATGTGGTGGGCTGTAATGGGCTAGTGAACTTTTTATTATTAATTATATGGGGCAGTATTTTTTATGTCAACATAGAACAACTATTATTATTTTTAAACATTATTTGTTCTCACATGCTAGCTAAAAAACAACATAGGACAACCAAAGGTATATGGTTCATATCAATCCTCCTCTCTTTGTTAAACCCGAATCACAAAAAATTGCCTAAACAATTTCAGAAGTGATTTTGTTTCATACTAGAAACATTTCTGGGGAGAAACTGGAATATTTTTTATTCTCGGGAAATCCAGATACATACCATATGCACCCTAAAACAAATTGATATAAGAGCACTACCTTTTAAAATTATGTGTGATGCTTTTTTTTAATTAAATTATTTGTTTGCATAACTTTGATTTATTAGACATAAAATATGATGCATAAACAAAACATGATCAATGAAATGAAAACAAAAATGTATAGCATCAGAACTTGGGTAACGGTCAAGAGTCACAAGTGTGCAGCACAACCTGCTGCATTGATATCTATTTTCTCCATCCAAGACTTCTGTGGATGTAAACCGCTCAAGTGCTTCTTCAAGTGAACTGATGTCGCCATCTATTTCAACGGTAAGATCCAAGATACGCTCAGACTGCTCAGAACTGACATTGCAACTTAAGCATCTTATCTAGAAAGAATAAAGATGAAAAATACAATCAACAAGGATGCAAAATCAGATAGTTTACTAAGATGACTGCTTATAAATAATATAGAATTCTAAGCTTCTATGCAAAGGAACCTTAGATCGCAGATAGCCCCCAAATGTTAGTTGGATAAGTGTAGTTTCTTCGGCCAACTGATGAGAACCACCTTTTCTGGCTTCCTTTAAGCATACAGATTGCATAGCGTCAATGGCATACCTGCAAACCCTTTAATGGATCAGGTACAATCGTTTCATCATAAATAAAAAAAAATTGGAGTAAATGGTTTGTCTAAAAACAGTAACATTTACACCAGATTCATGACCAATTGCAACAATAAGAAATCAAATTACAGCTCCACTGTTCTATTCAAATTTTAAGCGGTAATCCTGTTAGCATTTTGTTAGCGTGAATGGTATTCTGCTAGCCAGTTTGGGCATAAAGGAATCAATGGTTGCCAGTTAATTGTTCCTGTTAGAGTTGAGTTTTTATGCAGTATACGGAAAGCACTGAATTTCAATTCTATAGAAAGACACCTGCAACTTTTTTTATTTAAAACAGGAAAAAGCTTGCTGGAGAGAACTGCAGTTCTAAAATTCAAAAGAACCTGGACATTAAAGTAACGTGCTTTTGTGTTACAAATTCAGTTCCAATAGAGCTCATCCAAAAGCTGGTAAAGGCCCTGACCATATATAGTAAACATTTTATCCTTCTATCTACACATTATAATTGCCTATTTAACGTCGTAATGTCAACTAAATTAAAGTTAATAGTTGCTAGATCGCAATGAAACCTCTACTTTAAAAGTCTTCACAACTCTGATATTCATTGTTTCTGTATGATTATGAACTCACTGCTTCAGACCTTTTGAAGAATCCAATGTAAGTAAATAAGAAAAAAAATATAAATAAATAATGCTATCTTACCTGAGAAATTCGTGAGCATCTTCTTGTTTACCAGGACCAAATCTACTGCCAATGTCATGCAAGTGAGAGAGTATTCCAGTTGGCGACAAAGCCGTACTGACTTGTTTGCCCTCGACAACAAGTTTTTCAAATTCACACATGAAACACCATTCTTTTTTGGAACCTAGAACATTAAGTATTGCATAATTACATAATTCATGTTTAAAAGAAGTCATAACAAATATATTAGCAAAAACTTACAGTTTATTGAATGAAGCCTTCCCAAAAGATACGATGTGAGTGGACGAGTAAACATCAAGCACTGAAGAACAGCATTTGCATAGCAACTGAAAAGAGAAGTCATTGATCAGATAAAGAGAATAAGAACATAGTACTCAAATGCAAGTCCTGAAAAAACCCCACCAAGCCCAGGTAATATGCCATGGAAAGGTACAAGAGTAGTGCTAATCTGGTTGGCTCATCCTACAATCCAATTAAAACTGGTGTTTAACTTAAAGTAAAATATTAATGGAACCAGCTTTTAAATTTTTTTTGCAAATATTACATAGATATATAAGATTTATGGAATCAACTTCAAAACATGTATATACATGCCAGTTGAACTTATATTGTTAGTATACAAAAGGAAAAAAAATCAGGGTTTACCTGTTGCCAAGGTTATGAAGACCAAAAGGACGCAACTCAACCTTGTCATAGAGCTTCACAAAATGTTCATATGGAAAGATTGTCTGACACAAAAAAAAAAGAACCATTATCAATAAGAAAGATAAAACAAAATGCTAATAAGAGCTCTTTAATTTTATTTACCGATTCTGATGGGTAGTTCCTCACAACTTTTGTTGCCATTTGCTGCTTGACAATTTTCTTCAGAGATGATGCAAGGCTATTTGCTGCTGAACCTGTTCTTGTCGATGTTTTAGAACTTATTTCAGGAATATTATAAGCCCTTTTCAAAGGATCTGGTGTCACCGAACATCCCCCAAGAACAGAACCTTTGTTGTCCGTCGACGCAGATGGCACCAGTTTTGTGCTTTGAATGCTGTCGAGAACAACAGGTTTTGCTTTGGACTTCTCAATTTCCACACGAACAGGAGTCTTGGAGCTTTGAGGCTGAAGAATATGAACAGATGCAGCAGCTTGAGGATTGTTCTCCACAACTTTTCTATTATGACTCGTCTGAGAACACTCCTTGACAATAATGCCATCCTGAGCTCTGCAGTCAAAGGCTTCTTCATAGCCAATAGGGCTACCAGAATTTATCTTCTGTGCAGAAGATTGGGAGTTGCATAGCAATGTCTCATCTATGGGCTCAGTAGTAGAAACATGTGATCCAGTCTTGCTACTGTTCACAACTGGCCTAGTTAATTGAGAAATTTTAACCTTTCCATTGGAATGGTTATCTCCTGGTGTCTCTCTGCTTGTGCATACCTCTTCTAAATGCTTGTTTTTCTCATTCAAAGCTGTCAAGTTATGGTTTGCACCAGGTGTTTCGGATCCAACAGCCACTGGTTTTGCACCAACCAACACATTTCCCCCTGAAGCTCTTCTATCTTCAATGTCTCCAGCATCTTGATAAGTATTAACACTTGGTGGACGACATTCATCTCTGTGACCTTGCCTCCAGTGGGCTATCTGGCATTTAAAGGAACTGAAAAAAAAAGGAGTTTCACTGAAGATGGCAAACTAACACTGTTTATTTGATCTTATGGCCTGCATGCTGTACTGTAACATTTTACGAACCCAAAGCCTCACACATGGAAAACTTTAATGCAAACACATACATGACCCAGATATCACATCCACCAGCACCTAAGACTATCTGTAACAAAACAAATTGTTTGGATGACCTAGCAGGAAACTCATGCGCACAGACATACCAAATGCCACATCAGTCCATCAACAGGAAACCCATGCGTACAAATAAATGATTAAACCAAGGATTAGCAAGGACAAAACGGGTCAGGAAAACTAGCATCACACACCACATCAAGCCAACCAAGTTATTATTAAATGATGTCGGAGGTGTTGTGGGTGAATGTTTGCACATGCAGGGTTTGCGCGTGCATGTGTCAGATATAATTATGTAAAAAAAATTAGATGCAAAGAAACAATAATAGGTATTAGCATCGCCTGAAAAATAACAGCTATATTCACAAAATTGAACAGAAATGACAAATTTGCCAATAGAAACTGAATACAAAGAACTTAAATTCAACTATTTTGATGACTTAAAACTGCACAGCACTTTAGTCAAGTATGAAGTAAGTGGAACCAACTTGTCCTTCCAGTACTAAAAACCAACAGAAATTCCCAGTACATCAACAAATATGGGCACAGAAGATCAGTGCATGCAGGGTGTCAACAAATATTCTACAGCTGTGCTATTATAAATACTATCAAATGAGGGGTGTTATTGTAGTGCTAGCTGTCAGCTGGTACATTTACTTGCAATCAAACAAGCATCTCTTGTGTGGTACTTTCTATTGCCACAAAGAAGCGTTATTTGGGGCATGATATGGTCCGACAACACAACTGAGATTAGCAATTGTAAGTGCAAATTACTTAGCTGTAATGCATTAATTCGGAAATAGGTTTATGAAAATTTAAGTACGGATTTAAAGCAGTCTCATTGCTTACAACCGCAATATTTTGAGGTACTACCAATTTACATGCACACCGCGTAAATATCAACAACCAACAAAAGTCGACACCCTTAATGAGTGAACTCGTTCCTTAATCAGGACATATCCTGCAACAGGACAATGCCAGTTACTGTCCATGGTGAAAGCTCATACCATTGTAGCATGGAACATTACTATGCTCATCTGGCAAATGACCTCAGACAGATTGCAGCCTAAATTGATCAAAATCAGTGTGCCAACTAGATTGATGGGAACAAGGTATTAAGGATCATTAAAAAAATCAGGTTAATTCGACAGCAGAAGGAAGCACAAGGTTGCAAAAAGTATTTTAAGTGAAGGACTAATGCCATCCGGATTCATTGCCAAGAACTTTACTGACAGCAGGCAAAATTTGGGCAAAGACAAATCCTGTGGAAACCACTGGCCTATCTTATGTCATCACTTATCAACACCACAGTTTGTACTAAAAACAGGACAAACCCCACTCCCAATTGTACAAATCACGGATTACCTTCCCACAATTGCGCAATAACTGAATCAAAGTAACAAGCAGGAAATGGAGCGACGAACAGGGGTCAGCGTACTCACCAGTATTTGACGGCCTTGCACTGCTTGCACCTGAACGTGGTCGGCCTGAAGCACACCGCGCAGATCCCCTTCGCGCCCGCGGGAGGCTTCGGCTGCTGCTGTTGCGCCTCAACATCCTCCTGCTCCGCGCTCGAAGCCCCTGTCACCGTCGGGGACGTCGCCCAGACCGGCGCCTCGGGCACCTCCGCGGCATGCACGATGCCGGGGAACAGCTCCGAGTAGTACGCGAGCACCGAATCGCGCTCCGCCAGCTCCGACTCCTCCGCGGCCATCTGCGCGAGGCGCCGCACCTCCTCCCTCCGCGCCGCGGCCCGGCGCCAGCGGCTCCGCGCCAGCAGCGTCAGCGCGGTAACCAGGACCAGCAGCGCCACCGCCAGCCACGCGGTCGCCGCGGAGGACGACGCCTCCCCCGCTTCGTCCTCCATCCCCGCTCGCCTCCCTCCTCAGCCCGCTCCTCCGCCCCCACGCATAGATCTCGCCGACGCCGCGCCTAGCCGCCGGATCCGCACGCTGATTCCGCAAGCGCTCCGCCGAAATCCACCGGAATTTAGACCCCCGCCCGAGGGTTTCCGGAGCTTTTCCCCCTTCTACGACCCAGGCGCCTCTACCTTTTTTTCTGTTTTCTTTGGAAGTGACGAAGGACGGAGAGAAGGCAGCCGCAGCAAGCGAGGAAGAAACCGTTTCCGGTCTCGGCGCTCTACGAATAATTAGAAACTTGCAAAGGGGGCGAGGCGCAAAAAGTACCGCGGCGGGAGACGGGCCAAGTAACGGATAGCTGACGGACGCTGTCCCCGCAACGGGACGGCGCGCGACCAGGGAGGGGCAAGGAAGGAAGGAAAGGAATGGGTTCGTCCCACGTCACGGCGCCCCGCGCCGCGGTTCGTCTCACGCGGCCGGTCCGGCCGTCCGATGCGGGTGGCGGGAGAGGAACCGCGGGAAAAACTGTGTTGGTGCTTGGTAGTACGCGCCAACGCTGGCGGGCAACCGACAGCCGGGCCCACATGGGTCAGCACATTTTGATTACGTAGAAATTTCGACGTGGGTGGCAGGGTGGGGGGGATCTGCGTTTGGAGCGTGTTGTGGTTAGGTTAGATAAAGATACGTCGGAATATTTGTGTTTCTATAATTCTATTATGGTAGTGATTTTATCCTTTTATTTAGAGAAGAAAAGATACGATGATCCTTTGCAATTAGTGGGCGTAGTAGAGTGCGAGATCCCTGTCTCTTTTTTTTTTTTTACTTCAGGTATGGAAACTTTTGTTGGTCTTCGATTTTCTCCATTACTTGTAGTTGTAAGATATATGGAACTTTGGCACTTTGGATCTTCATGTGTCTCCTTGTGTCACGTAACCTAAATCGAACATCTTCTGCGTGAAGTCAATTGTTGCCAAAACTTTATTCTTTTTATGTCCTGTTAATGATATTCTATACATATGGTTCCAAATTTTGCTTGCCGGCCGTCAAGAGATACTGGGATCCGTGTGTGTTAATTAATGGAAATGGAATACTTTAACGTAATTTTACTGATTTAGGCCTCGTTCGTTTTTGTTGGATTGGTTCCGGCAGGGAACCTGGCCTATCGTATGTGCCTCATCAACGGTGCTCTATTTTGGACGAATCGAATCCAGCTTAAATACAGCTTTTGTTCCCTATCAGACCTGGAAGCAAACCTCACCAACGATAGTCCTGGAACGAAACGAAATCTGCAGGAGCACCAGCGAGTGTCAGGCATGACTCCAGAAGGCACAGCATGCAGCGATTCAGCAAAGTGCAGAGAACAGCAATAGCTTCGCATCGCTTAAGACCTGAAGCTGTCATTTCTATCTCAAAGCAATCATGTTGGCGGAATCATTCCCAGGCTCCCCAACGAGCCCTTAGTGACCTCGCAATGTAAAACGAACTTAATTTTTTAGTTGTGATCACTCCGTTCCAAAAATATAAATCAGTCTAGCCCTTCTTCAATTTTCTTAGTTTAAGTTGTTTCTATTTTCCGATAAATTTTGCTTTACTAATACTGTACTTGCTTATCTTTATCTCTCTCAATTTTTTCTATATATTTCACCTTTAAAATTACTTATAAAATGAGAGACCCTACATGGAGTAACAAACACGGTCCGGACTTTCTCAGTTTTTTTCTCTGATGGCTGGACGAGGCAACGGACTGAGTGAGACCACGTAACATGGCTGCACAGTACGATCACGTCGGCGTACGCGCGACGCCACCATCCCCATCCTCTCTCTGTTCGTCGACTCCGAAGTTGACGTGCCCGCGATTTGCCTCTGCGCACGCGAGGCGCCCGTCGCCCGAGCACGGGTGTGCCTTGCCCCGAGGCCACGTGCGTGCATGCCGCCCGCGGACGAGCCGACGAGGCTTCCTCCTCATGTGGCCCGTGGCGCGCGCGAGACGCCACTCACGTGCGAGTGCGAGCGCTGGATCGGAGGGCGAGGGCGTCGCGCATCTCTTCGGTCGGTTGGGGGCCGAGCATGCAGGCGACGCGGCACCACGTCGGTGCCGGAAACTGGACGCAAAGCGGGGCGAAAGCGAGCGAGAGGCCGCTTCTGTTCTGCCCCCAGGGCCGCGCCGGACGCAAACGCGCGGTGTTTTGGCTCGTTCGCACCGACCTCGCCTGCGCGCGGTGACGCGTGGGCCGGCCCCTCGCGTCCCCGATCGGATTCTGTCCCCTGCGCTCTCACATCCCTTACAACTTGCGCCCCGCACATCTTGGGATCGTTCTGGACACGGTAACACGAGGCGATAAGCGTGGCACACGGCTCCGGATCAGATCACCGGCAGCTCATCAGCACTCGTGCCCAGGGTTCACAAAGCCGGCCAAACCATACCGATTTTCGTGAAAACCAGTCAAACTGGTACGGTCCGGTTTGACCGGTTTACCGGTTTTTGTTTTGAATTTTTTTTAAATTTTGAAAATTTGACGGATTTTAAAAAAAATGTAAATAAACTAAATGAAAAATCATGATTTTTGGTGGAATCTTTTTTTAAAATTTTAAGATTTGAATGCCCAAAAAAATTCGGAAAAGTAAAAAACTTACCTTATCCTCCCCGCACTTCAGAAGGTCCCATTCGCGTCCGTGAGCACTCCCTCTCACCGTCCGCGACCGTTCGCCGCCGAAAACCGGTGCCGAAGCGCGGCTAGCCGGTCGGCTCCGCGGGCGCAGCGGTTGGAGCGGCAAGCCG
>BCLF01000015.1:2334241-2353266 GCA_001602275.1 Zoysia japonica
AGCCGAGCCAGCGGCTAACCGACCGGCTCGAAATCGGCGGTAAGCCGGCTGATCTAGCGCGATTTCGAGCAGAAGAGGTGAGGTCCTATCTTTTTTTATTTTTTCTTCAAATGTTGAGTGATTTGTTTGGTTCCAATGTTTTCTTCAATGTAGTATGGTGGATCAACCGGATTCGGTTTGGGAACATGAAGAGAATGTGTACCCCAGGTTTCGTTGCAAGTATTGCAAGAGTGTGAAAAGAAGGGGTGGTGCCACGAGATTCAAGCAATATTTGGCACATCGGGGCAGCAATGTGGTGGGTTGTGCTCATGTTCCTGCCAAGGTGCGGGATTATTTCCGTCGAAAGCTTGATAGGAACACGGAGCAGAGGAAGGAGCGAGCTAGACAGGCCCTGAGACAGCAAGATGTTGCAGCTCAGAGCAATGTGAATGTGGAGGATGATGAGAACCTGCAGGCTGCCATGCGGCTATCTAGAGAGGAGGAGGAATTTCGACAGCGACAGCGTATGTATGATGGTCAGTTCGAGTAATGTGTTGGTAGTTCGTCGAGTGCAGGTGCTTCCTCGGGTGCAGGTGGTTCCTCAGTTGCAGGTGGTTCCTCTAAAGGTGCATGTGATTCGTCTCAAGGTGCAGGTGATTCCTCTCAAGGTGGTAGTGGAGAATTGTTTAGCATGATGAGAAGCTCAATGTCACAGAAGTCAAGTTCTAGGGAACGGGTTCAAACTAGAATATATATTGATCTATGAACGGCAAAGAGCAAATTAGCGAAGTCAGCAATTAGAAAGGCGTGGTCTAAATTCTTTCACACAGAAGCCATCGCTGGTAGGAAGACGAATAATCCATACTTCATCAGCGCAATCAAAGAGACACAGAGATAGGGTACGCAACTTTCATTTCTTTCATTATGTTCACAGTATGTTTGCACATATTTTGGTCACGATTCATTATATTTGTAGGTGAGGGCGTTCCTAGCCCAACTGACAGGGAAATAGATGAAACATACCTTGATCAAAACGAAAAAGATATTCAGAAGTAATTCGAGAAATTCAAGCTAGAGTGGCCGACGCATGGTGTAACTATCATGTGCGACTTTTGGACTAAACCTACAAGGACGAGCTTGATAAATTTTATGATCTACTCTAATGGTGTCATGTTTTTTCACAACTCTTCTGATGTTATAGGAAACAGCCAGTCAGCAGAGTTCATATTTAAGTATGTTCATATGTTACTTCTATTGATCATTCAATGAATTTGCACCACTGTCATATTGATTTATGTCATGTCTATTTACAGAAAATGAATAAAGTGTGCATTGATATTGGTCCAGAGCATATTGTCCAGATTATTACAGATAATAGTTTAAACTACAAAAAAGCGTGCAAGCACCTAAGGAACAAGTACAATCATATTGTCTGGCAACCGTGACTTGCACATACAACCAACTTGATGCTAAAGACTATTGGTGAGTTTCCAAAACACAAAGCTGTGAAACAATCCACTCGCAGAGTTTCTCATTGGTTGTACAATCATAATCAGCTACACTATATGATGACAAATGCTATTGGTGGTCAGTTGATGAGATGGAATGCAACTCGTTTTGGCACCATGTTTCTTGAGAGTATGCATCGTCGGAGGGAAAAGTTTATGGCATAGATAAGTTCTCAAAGTTTTTTTAGAAAGTCGATGATCTAACACTGATGAGGGAAGATATGCACACTCATGCCTAGCTAGCATGTCATGGTGAGACACAGTAAAGTACGTGGTGGATGTCGTGCAACCATTGTATGCATTCCTTCGGTTTTCTGATCAAGATAAAATGCCTAACTTAAGTGAAGTTCTTATGAGATACCATATATTAAAAAATAAGTATCAAGCTCTTTTTCATAATGATGATGGAGAGTACAAGAGGTATATAGAGGTTATTAATCGTCGGATGCATTATATTTGTAATGACACATTTGTCAATGCAGGTAAAATTGTTTTTTACCAACATAACCAGTAATGCATTGCATTAAGAATTATTACGTATCTAATTATTGCTATATTACATGCAGCTGGAGCGTTGCACCCAATGGCGCACTATTCGTATGGGTTCAGTGCAAATATGTTATATGATCTTCGAGACGCATTTTCGCGTATAACACCCACCAATACGTGTGTTCAAGCGTTGCAGGAGGCGGAAATTTAGAGAAGAAAACAAGGTGCATTCGCAACTGAATTAGCGAGCAGGATGGCCGTGGATACGAACACTTCACTTGCTCAATGGTGGCACATGTTTGGTGGTGACACACCAAATCTTCAAAAGATTGATGTGCGCCTAGTGTCGCAATTCGCTTTATCTAGCGGATGCGAGCGTAATTGGAGTACATTCGCATTGGTCCACACGAAGGTGCGCAACAGACTCTCCCATGCCAAATTGCATAAATTGATGTATGTCAATTACAATCTCAAAATACGAATGCGGGATGCTAGATTCACATATAAACCACTTGAACCTGATCCCTTTGATCGTCTCATGGATCTATCGTTGTATGATTCTTCTAATCTAATAAAAGATTGGACGTACCATGAAAGATCAAATGATGATCCTTTTCTTGATGAAGAGGACACAGAGAGTGACACTACTCTGCCATCGCGTCTAGTGAGCACTGATGAAGCTAGTAGACAATTGATACGGTTGTCTCGTGCTGCAACGATGTCAAAATAGACAGGAAAAAATGTAGATGACACTCACATAGGAAGGAGGAAGCACCAGTGTCAAAGAAAAAAAGGCAGGTGCTAAAAAGAAAAGGAGCACGAGCAAAGGCAAAGGTAAAGGTAAAGGGAAAGAGAAAGGTATGAAAGTGGCCAGCGACGACTCCACAGATTCTAGAGACGCCAGACGAAGCTCACCTTACCAGGAGTCCAATGACAGTAGCTCCCGAACAGATTCTAGAGATGCACAAGGCGATGCGGACGTGGTTTCTGACTCCCAGCCACCATCAACTACGTATCATTTCACAGGTAATGATATCTTCACATCATATAAGCAATTTTAACTCTTTTATCTTATACTTAACTTCTTTTGCAGGTGAGACAGACTTCACCGTGCTACACAAGATCAAGACCATGGGGCTCCACAGTCACAGAGGACCACAATGGAGGGTAAGCAGCATCAATATGGTACTTACTACTCGGGAACAGACAGTGATATCTTGTACAACCAAAGTTTTGAGTCCTAGAATTATCCTTTGGATGATCAAGCTCATAACCAACGACCACATGGGTGTACCAATGGCACAATCTCAAATTTTATCACATGTTGCGTTTACAATGGGAGACAACTTCCGCTTGGACGTGTCAAACTTAGAATGAATTCAAAGCGAAGTTGCTCGCCGCTAGAGTAATTCAAATAATGTCAAGTGATGAGTGCGACATGGCTTATTTTGATTGAAATACAATTTCAATGTGAAGTGTCAACTTTATGTATGAACTTTATGTATGACTTTATATATCAAATATAGATTGCATTAGTATGGATATATTATTAAATTAGGTGTTTATTATCCATTGATAAAGTATATATTGTGTAAATATATTGTAAGAATTTAAAAAAAGTCGTGTCCAAATTTTTTAGATTTTTTCTATCTTTTCCGGATTTTACAACATTTTTCCGATTTTTTATTTTGTTGATCGGTTTTTCGCCGAAACCTGCCGGTTTTCAGCCAAACCGACCGGTTTACCACCGTAATGGTTTTTCTAGAAACTGGCCGGCTAGCCGGCTAAATCGGCCGATTTACCGGTAATATCGGCCGATTTAACGGTTTGAAAACCGATGAACATCGAAATTTTAAATTTTAAGTTTTGACCGGTTTTCGGATTGATTTTCCGGTTTTTTTGAAAACCAAAATATCGATCTGGATCGGTTTTTCTGCATCAAAGGTTTTGTGAACCTCGCTCGTGCCACGCAGCCGACGGGCGACGGATGCTGCACCGAGAAAAAATAGCCCGCTGCACGTGCGCGCCTCGTCGGTTCGTTGAGGGTGGCGACGTCTTCGACCGAGGCTTTGACACGCCGTGCAAAGACATGGACGTGCAAGTTTCGTCAAAGTCTAACCTGTCAAAGGAAAAACCAAGAATTTTTTTTTTGAAGGAACAGGAGTGCGGGCCCTACTGATTAATATATATTAAAGATAAAAGGTAATATACAAAAAGATCAAAAAAAACAAGAAAAAACATGAAAAGAACAGAACAGAAAAGAGAAAACAAGTCAAATGGTAGAGCCATTGTGAGATCTGGGGGAAATATCTCTTTTTCGCTCTAAGCAGTAGCAGCTTGAACTCTTGCTCAAATTTAAACTTGCACTTTTCAATTGTTGGATCTTCATTGTTAAAAATCGAGTCATTGCGTGTTGTCGAGATGCTCTAGATCATGATAATGATGATTTCCATGAAAAAAGTCACTGCAAGCTGCCTCTTTAGACGACTGAAAACCTGATAAGCACTTCTCTGATTTTCAACCGAGAGCCCAATACTAGCCCAGCATAACTTCGCAAAATTGCAGAAAAGGAACATATGCTCCAAAGTTTTCTCCTGCTGAAGAATACACATCTCACAAGTACATGAATCCAGAAACATATTACGACGCCGAAGCAGGGTGTATGTAGCAGTAATTCGCTATTTGTTTCCTCCAAAGTACGCACTATAGTACTATAGCATTATGGTACTGTCCTATCGTTAAAAAAACGTACTACCCGTCAGCTTGTGCCGTGGTTTAGGTTCCAAAATCCAACTTGCCCCGTCGGGTGTGCAAAGTCTCGCGGGAGGAATATTTGACGAAAGCGTACGTACGACGATGGGTTTTGGTTTCTCGCGCGTGCGTTGCGTCAACTTTCGTCCCATCCGGCGCGTTCCAAGTTCCAAAGTTGGTCCGGTCAGGAGATTAGTTTGATGCGGCCGACGAGACCAGGGGAGGCCTGGTAGGGCCCATCAGTTTCCGTAATTTAGCACCGGGTGAAGCCCTGTAGCTCGCCCATCACCCGCGTTCGATGTTTGTTTCGCTCGGTTCCATCATGGCATTGCCATCATCTCAGCGCCCGAGCATCACGAAGATTACCGATCAACAATCCGCCCAGCGACGCCGCCGCCCGCCGCAGCCACAAACGCGTCCGTGCTCTCCCCCCTCTCCGTTCCATTGTACTAAGATTTTCTAACCCCTTTCGTTTCCATCTGGATCGATCTAGACGACTGACGGTTCTTCGTACACCGTTTCAACCTCCAATTTCCCGATTCCCCGATCAACCTTGCTAAATATAGGCGCGCACCCTTTTCGCGCGCGCGAGCTGTGCTCGGTCCACCCAGGCATCAAGCGCTCTCAAAGCTCTCAGCCTCTCACTCCAGGAGCAACGCAACAAGTGGAAGACGACAACGCAGTTGCTCGGATGTGCAGTACTACGTAAGAGTTACTTAGCCGCGGGCACGCCGCATGTTCTGGTGGTTTTGGTTGGGCGGGCTGGAGTGGGTAGGGACTAGGGACGGTGTTCAGAGCGCGCGCTTGGTGTTCGACGCAATGCCGCGATGAGTTAGTGGTAAGTCAGATGTTTGCGTCCTGAAGATCTAGTGTCAGTATCAGGAACATGATGGGTTGACGGATGATCCTGTGTGGAATCTTTTACTTTTATATTCAGTGCGTATGGTCTAGGTGCGTGTTAGGTTATGTAGGATGTGCCTTTCATAGCTTTGGTGTCTTCGTAGAAAAGATTCACGGTGATGCAATCTTGGAACGTTTTCAGGCTTTGCGTCGTCATTTGTCTCTTCACGTTCAAGGTGGTTGACCGGACCCTTGTTGGGCAAGGGAAAACGAAATTACTATTGAAAAATAGCGCCTGGGTTTTTGAATAGTTGAAAAGTTGTAGTCTCAGTGCCATCGATGGAAGTAGAATGGTCGGTCGGCGATAAATTTCCTTTCCCTGCATTAATCAGTTTTTATTTATTTATTATGTCCTGGTGATGCCGGAAATGGAGAAGTAGTTCCTCTTTTCTTGTGGTCCTTTTTGGCAATGCATACCTGCAATTCACCTTTTTGTACTAGATGGTAAGAAAGCAGTTCTACAAGTAACATGGGCTTTTTCTATGTTTGAATTTTGTCAGGGTCGCTGATAGATGAAGAGTAGATCAAATGGAGTTTTCACCATGCGCAATTGGACAAAGCGGCTCACAGGTCGTTTTGGAAGTATCCCCAGCTTTTGATTTTTACTCCAATTGATTTTGACGTGGAAGAAAGGTCAGGTCAGTCCATATGTTTTCATCACGTCCTTTTGTATACGCACACGCTTTCTTTTTTATGGTACCCTCTTTTGAACGTGGATGGAAAGATCTGCTGAAATTGCATTGCGCTATTGATATTTCTAATTTCCTCGGTTAGAATCTTGTTCTGTATGAGGTTAGAAACATGGGTTAATTTGTGTCAGCTGGCTTCATGTGACGTACTGGTACAAATGTATCTGCACTCATTTTGTTATGGTGCATACACATTTTATATCCATTCTTTATGTATGTACACAAGGAAGAACACAAGATAAAGCAAACTGCCCTGAAATTTGACATATCGTTTATATATGCTTCTTTTAAGACCTTTATATAAGCCATAAGCCATGGTAAACTGTGTTAACCTGTTATAGCCGTTTGGAAAACTGGTAGCCTCCTAAATACCAATGAACAATTTTAGTCTATGCAAAAATCTATTGCAAATATCTCGAAGGTTTTTGAATAATCCTAAAGTGCTCTTTTTCTTCTTTCCTGAGACGTGTATACCCTCATTATTTGACCTGTTATAGCTCTTTATTGTTGTGGTAGCTTACCTGCCAGGCTGAAACATAGGCTCTGTTCGGATGTGATTCCTACGGCGGGCTGCAGCTGCGCGGGAACTGTTGAGTCAAAATAGCTGGTGCTTGCTACAGGAATCCGCGCCGCAGAAAAACGCCGCAGCCAGCACATCCGAACGCGCCCATAGCTTATGCAAAAATCTATTGCGACGCTCCCAAAAGTTAGAATGGTTAGTCGGCTGGTGTACCATGGGCCAGCCCGTTCTGTTATCTGGGCTTATCCATGCTACCTCTTGTAGGCAACACGAAAAACAGTCTTAAGTGGGCCAGGTCCAATAGGTTTCTCCTGATTGCATAGCATGTTGATTTACTCTTCTCACAATGACATCTACATCTGTGCCTTTTGTTGTCTACAGTAGGAAATGATATAGGTAACCTGTAGCGATTTCTCCATTGCATATCTACATACTGATTCACACCATATTGCAATCCTTTTATAAGGTTCATGGTCATCATAGCAACACAAATCATAGCAGTAGTTCCTGTATTGCAGATCTTCTAGATAAAAGTAACAAAACCGAAGCTGAGTCATATCAGTTTCGCACTGCTCTAATTGTAGGTTCATGGTCGTTATCTGCAGATTTGTAATATTTCATTTGTGCTGATTCAACTTGATTCACAGTTTGTTTCGTCATATTCATCTAGACATAGTAGCATAGCTCCCAACCCATATTCATGGACCGCATGCTCTAATAAGCATCTGCCAGCATTTTCATTTGACTGCCGTGGAACTTGTTGATCTGATCAAATGTGATAAATAACCGGCACGATTATGCAATTTATTTACACTTGGTGCATACTGTAATGTGACTAAATATGCCCTCTTGCTAAAGCAGTTTGTCTATGAAGTTGACATTGTTGTAATTCTTTTTTATGTATATATTTCTGCCGATTTGATTAACGTGCTTGCCCCTTAGTTGCTAGGCTGAAAGCCTGCTCCTTTGACAATCTGTATGCGCATATAGTAGACCGAGATATAAAATGCAAAGACTCTGCACTTAGTTTTTCTTTTGTTGCGGTCAGAGTAGGCACCTAATTTTCAGAAGGGGAATTGGTTGATGCTGCTGCGGCTTAGTTGTACAAAGCCAGAGCCACTGTCAGAGTTGCACATACTACCACTTTCATTGGACTGATTTGCTCGTGACACCCATTTGCATCGCATCAAGCACGGTCAGTCTTGGTGACCACATGTTTTGCGCGGGAACCTATGTTTTTTACACAGATTTTGGTGTCAGTAGTACAATACCCTCAGGCCCAGGAACATGCACGTCGCTATCGTGCAGATTCCAGCTGCATATAATTGTACGCGATGATTCCAGTTAACACGATTGAATTCTGGCAGATGGAGACACGTTGCTGTTGTTTCCGGATGCAGGGGCATCGGAATTCAGATTGTCTCCAACTACATCGAGCAGGCTGGAGCCGGGGCGGGTTCATCGAAGGACATCAAATCTCATCTTAAAAAAAAAAATCTGATCCTGAATTTGACTGCTTTGGAACGCGATTTTTTTTATTTTTACATTCAAATGATTCTACAAAATTCTTAAGTGAGACCTGAATTTGATTGCGATCATGTAGCTTCACATAAATTGAGGGTGATAATCTATTCAATTCTGCTGAGTTCCAGCATCTCTGGAAGCCACCGATGAAAGCGTAGGCACATCGCAGCAGAGATTAACAGCGAAGTTTAAATTATCATTGAACATCCCTTCAAATCCAGCCAGTACATTGGGATGCAGAAAGGGATTAACGAGGTGGATGCACTGGTTGTAATAATCTCCGACCCATAGATGTTGGGCAGAGCGGCTATGCGGATCAGCGGCCTAGCGGGGAGGAGGTAACACGGCTATCGTTATTGTTGTCGTCACATGGGCATCGCCGGCGGCACGGTCCTAGAACTCGACGCCCTTGAACACCTTGCGCACCTGCTCCAGCGTGACGAAGAGCACCACGGTGAAGGGGCCCTGGCGCATCACGGTGGGGATGAAGCCCTTGTACAGCGCCATGGGGCCCTCGGACCGCACAGTCTTGAGCGCGCAGTCCACGGCGCCGGCGTAGGGCGGGGGTGCCCCGGGCGCCACCTTCATGTTCATCATCCTCGTCTTGACCACGTCAACGGGGTTGGACGCGGCGGAAGCCACGATGCCCGCGGTGAAGCTGGCGGCCACGTGCGTGGCCAGCCCGTCAGCCCCCGCGCCGCGGTACTCCAGTATGGCCTCCTTGGCCTGGTCGTACGTGGCCAGCTGCGACGCGGTGACGATCATGGCGCGGTTGATGGTGAGCGAAGACCCGCGCCAGAGACTGCGCACGCCCTCGTCGTGCACCATCCGTTTGATGGCGTCCCCGACGCTGCGGTAGTTGCGGCGCTCGGCGAGCGGGAGGCGGCCGTCGGCCTGCATCCGCACCATAGCCACGTCCGCCGGGTTGCCCACGGCCGCGCCGACACCGCCGGCGATGAGCCCGGCCGCGATCTTGCGGTGCAGCGGCAGGACGCCGCCGTTCTCCTGGCTCCACCGCGTCTTGAGGATGTCGTACAGCCCCATCCGCGTGGTGGAGTAGAGCGTCTGGCGCAGCATGGTGGCCGACACACCGGAGAACAGCCCCGCGGCGCCCTCGGAGCGCAGGATCTGCGCGCCGACGGCCAGCGGCCCGGGCTTCTTCGGCGCCGGGATGTCGTGGTGGTTCGGGATCGCCACGGTCTGCGCGCCCCCGTGGAACGCCAGCGCCGGGCGCATGGCCGGCTGCGGCGCCGCCGCCTCACCCTGCAGCTGCATCCGGACCTTGATGAGGTCGAGCGGGTGGGTCGAGCACCCGGCCACGATGGAGGCGATGCCACCCTCGACGAATCCCTTGACCCCCATTGCTTGCTTGCCTGCTCGCGGAGATCCTCCTCCCTCTTTTAATCCGAGAAGAGATTGATTGGACTCAAGGCCAAAGATCCCGAAGAAGGAAAGCTCAAGAAAGCAAAACCAAAACGAAAGCAAAAGAAGGGAAAAGCAAGATTAGCTAGCTGGCTCGGAACTATTGCTGCCAATAGGAGCTGGGGCACATCTCACTGGAGACCAAGAGCTGGGAATGGACGGCGAAGGCTATGCAGGCCGAGTGTGGGACGCTAGGCCTCTGTGACATATGCTGCTCCTGTTCTTCCTTCTTTCTTCGCCGGTGTATGGGATGTGTGGGGAAGGAAGACGGCGGGGGAACACTATTTATAGCCGGGTTGGCCGGAGGCGACGAAAGGGCGAGGAAGCAAGGGGCGACGGGAGGTGGTGGCTTCCGCGGCTGGACTGGGGAAGGCAGATTCGAAGGTGGGTGGAGGGGGCGCGAGGACCTGGCCGCTGCCCGTGCTTCCGCGCCAGTGGGAGCTTTCCAAGGTCGCTTCGCGCTCACGCGGAGAAAGAGGCGGACGGCTGAAGGTAGCCGCGTCGGCGCGTGCCTGCCTGTCTACGCCTTCCCGCTCGTGGCGTCGCGTGTCCAGTTTACCGGGTTCCTCGGGTACACGCACGGCGCGACGTCGCGGATTAATTCGTGGCGGCCTTCCGTGAACTGCTACGACGCATCTGGGCCGTCCGTCTGGTGCCGGGCTGGGCCCTGAATAGGGGGTTTCGGGATGGATGGTGGAGACAACGCCGTTCAGGGGAGGATGCCGGAATCTTCAAAAGTTTTTTTTTTCTTCGACTCAGAATCTTCTAACGGTTGAGGGTGAAAGTCAACTTGGGTTGCTGAGCGAGCCCTAACGAATGGAAACTGCGTGGTGCGGCGAACCGTTCGTTGCAACGAGTCAAAGAGCCTAGCTCTACGGCAACAGGATCCGCGCTGGACGATGTTAAAGGCCTCATTTGTAATGTAAGAATTTTACATGAATTTTAAAGGAATTTTACAAAAATTAGTTTAATTTTGTAGGAAATAGAAAAATTCTTGCATTTTAAAAAAGGTTTAAAAGTCTTTTTTTAATAATTTTATCACTTTCATGGCTTGTCTTTTGGAATATTTAGGATCTATTTAAGAGAGCTTTTGCAGTGGCTTTTATCTCAGTTTATAACAAATTTTTTACACTGTAGTGTAAGACAGGGAAGAAAAATAAAATATAAATCGATGAAGCTACAAAAACTGACTTATGTGGCTCACACGAGCCGCATAAGCCAAAGCCATGCCCCTCTTAAAATTATGATGCTTTTAAAATTTGAAGTCAGAACTCAAAAGCTTCTTAAGAACACTTGTTGCTTCTCTAGTTTTAGAATCATCTGATTTTTAGATATTGATAGTTACTACATCTGTTCTTAAACTGTTGTCGTTTTTAATTTTTTACATCATCTTTGACTATATAAGGAAAAGTGTTATGAACTTGTTTTTTTATATATTTACTTTATTATTAAAGTTATTTGAAATATGTCTCGTAATTTTACACAATTGAGTGAAGAGGAATGGTCAAAGATAACATTAAAGCTAGTGATGAAAACAATTTAGAAATGGAGAGAATAACTCGTAAAAGTGATGAAAAACTCAAACAAATAAGCCATAAACATTGTTTGGAGTTACGGATAAATAACAGCTGGCTTCTCATATAAGATGGATTAAGATGTAGTCGATTGCACAGTGATTGACATGTGGCTCTAACACAACTGGCTGACCCACATGTCATCAACGGTGCAGTCGAATAAAAAATCAGAGGATAATGATTGACACAAGCTATGTATTGTCCCGTTGTAATTGTAATAGAGAATAAGTATAATTCTTTACTGGTCCACGAACTTGTTTCGCATTCTCATCTAAGCCTGTAAATTTGCAAATTGCATATCAAGATAAATAAACTTATTTTGAGCTCTTACCTAGGTCTATATATTTGTAGATTGCATATCTGAAATTTATGAATTAGATTTATCGTATCAACCATGGTCCAATGACAGAAAAATGCACTAATGTGGGGCGTCGGACTGGGCATACCACCTCTCTTCGTTTCTGCTTATTTTCTCGTAGCCACGTACCGTGCCCGCTCGGAGGCCACGACCCACGAGTCGACGCTGCCGTTCTAGGGCGCGCTCGCCATAGAGCAGTTCATGAACATGAGGGATGTATAAATTGGTGTTTCAGTCAACCAAATTTGTTTGCGTCAACTAGTATATATAGTGGACAGTCAACACTGGTTTCGTGCCGAGATCATGGGAACGGACAATTGCTTATGTCGGCCAAATTAAACATGCGGCTCACAAGTGCTTCCTTGTGTCAGCTTGTGGGTGCTCGCCAATCTCTGGTCTCTCCCGCTCGTCACCGTTCGTCGTGGCCGGCAGCACGGTCCTAGAAGTCCATGCCCTTGAAGACTTTCCGCACCTGCTCGAGCGTGACGAAGAGGACGATGGTGAAGGGGCCCTGGCGCATCACGGTGGGGATGAAGCCCTTGTAGAGCGCCATGGGGCCCTCGGCGCGCACGGTCTTGAGCGCGCAGTCTATCGCGCCGGCGTACGGCGGGGGCGCACCGGGCTCCACCTTCATGTTCATCATCCTCGTCTTAATCACGTCGACGGGGTTGGACCCGGCGGCGGCGACGATGCCCGCAGTGAAACTGGCGGCCACGTGCGTGGCCAGCCCGTCGGACCCCGCGCCGCGGTACTCCAGGATGGCTTCCTTGGCCTGGTCGTAGGTGGCCAGCTGCGACGCGGTGACGATCATGGCACGGTTGATGGTGAGCGACGACCCGCGCCAGAGGCTGCGCACGCCCTCGTCGCGCACCATCCTTTTGATGGCGTCACCGACGCTGCTGTAGTTGCGTCGCTCCGCGAGCGGGAGGCGGCCGTCGGCCTGCATGCGCACCATGGCCACGTCGGCCGGGTTGCCCACGGCCGCGCCGATGCCGCCGGCGAGGAGCCCGGCCGCGATCTTGTGGTGCAGCGGCAGGACGCCGCCGTTCTCCTTGGTCCACCGCGTCTTGAGGATGTCGTACAGCCCCATCCGCGTGGTGGAGTAGAGCGTCTGCCGCAGCATGGTGGCCGACACCCCGGAGAAGAGCCCCGCGGCGCCCTCGGAGCGCAGGATCTGCGCGCCCACGGCCAGCGGCCCGGGCTTCTTCGGCACGACGATGTCCTGGGCTTGCGGGATCGATACGATCTGCGGGCCGCCGTGGAACGCCAGCGCCGTGCGAAATGCCGGTTGGGGCGCCGCTGCCGCCGCCGCCTCACCCTGCAGCTGCATGCGGACCTTGATGAGGTCGAGCGGGTGGGTGGAGCACCCGGCCACGACGGAGGCAATGCCACCCTCGACGAATCCCTTGAGTGCCCCCATTGTGTGCTAGCTTGTCGCCTTCGTTCTCTTTTAGTACCGGAAGAAGAGATGGATCGGGCTCGATGCCAAGGATCCCGATCGAAGAAGGAAAGCTTAAGATATCAAAATTGAGATGAAATTTTAACAATGGGGAAGGCAAATATTAGCTTGCTCTTAGTACTGAAAGAACGCTATTGCTTTCAGTAGGAGCTGGGGCACATCTCACTGGAGACCAGGAGCTGGGGCACGCTATTTATAGACACATGGGTTCCTTCCTGTCAGGACGTGACGAACAGGCGAGCGAGGGAACAGGATCGGCTGATGCTCGTCCGGCTGACAACCGTTACCAACGTGTGACCCACACAGCGGTGAGCGAGCACCGGCGCTCGGCAAGCAATCTCGTTCCTAAGGGAGATGGCTTCGCGGCCGGACTGGGGAAGGCGGACTTGGTGTCAGTGTGTGTGGAGGGGAGCATGGCTGGCAGTTTCCCATGAGAACCCCATCCAAGCTTCAAATCCTCGCTCCACCACTAGCAGTGGGGTTCCTGGAATTCATGGTTCCGGTTGTATGGCGGAGGGGGCAGCGCCGGTTCGACGCGAGGATGTTGGAGACTCGAGAAAAGGACACTTCCGCAGCGTTCTTGTTGGGGGGACGCGGCGCCCGCGCGCCGCCAACCGGAACGCGATGCCCGCCGCTTTGGCTCCGCGTGCCCGCCCTGCTTCTGCTCGCGGCCCGGGGTTCGGTCTGTGCACCAGCTTGAATCTCCGGTCCATTCTTCCGGGTGACGAAGACGCGCTAGGTTCCGGTGCGACGGCACTTCCTTGTCCCAACCTTCACCTTTGCAGATTCCGAATCGCGTCTTTTAGCGCTCGGCAGCCAGTATTTCTGTACCGACGCTCTTTCAGAAAAAAGACGATTCCGATGGCCAAACTTTCCTGCCAGCATGCCGTGTAAAGTGAGCCTCCGAGTATGTGAACCACAGAATAATCAGACCGCGTGTCGTGTAAGTATATACGCACTAATAAACGAAGAGAGAGAGAGAGAAGTGAAAACGAACGATTCTGAGCTAGCTGCATATCTCCAACGCTTGGTATACGAACCACAGAATGATCAGACGGACGTGATCGCGTTAACCAGGAGCCTTATCGTTCGGGTGCTTTTTTTTATCGGAATGATCCAATGCGAGGCGGTCCATCCGTCCAGGTCCCGCTGAGTAGTGGCTTCGGCAACCGGAATCTTTCTTCTTGCTTGAAGCCAGTGGCGGTGTGGTCGAGCAAACGGAAGCTTATTAGTCGCGTACTTGTGGCGTGTAAGCTCTTGCCGGCTCAGCTTTGGATTACCTGTCCGGAAGTAGCAGCAAGCGAGACCTGGGTGGAATTTTTGTTCATAGTAGTGGCTCAGCTTTCTCCTTCTACTACGGGGCTGTGGCCCAAATTTAGTTCATACTACTTCATAGTTGCTGATAAAACAAGACCCGGCTCGGCATCCACTGCCTTCCACCTGTGTCACCTGGCCCTCTACTGATCCACATGTCAGCGGGTCACTCTTTTCTCTAACTATGGTCAGATGATCCGGTTCCGTGTCACTGGTGTCCGTGAAGAAATCAAGAAGTAAAACCCCCGTCTTGCATTTGTGTAGTCCACTTTGCTTTTTGAGCGATTCCTGCAGTACCATCGCCGACGCCGATCGATGGCAACTGGCACCGCGATGTCATCCTTGCATACGCACTCCCGGCACCGCGCGCCTTGGCAAGTGGGAAAAGCCGGTAGAATGGAATAGAATCCGAACCGAAGATTTCCCGGTCCTGGCAAGCACAGGCCGGTTGTTGTTGTTACCGCTCACCACGCCCAGGTCGCCACTTGTGTCCGCCATGGGGCGGGAGCGGCGCCGCGCGGGGGCCGTTCGTTGGTTGCGCTCGCCCGGTCGTGGGCGGTGGGCGAGGTATAGTAGTACTTCCGCGCGGTCGAGGGCCAACGTCGACGAGCGGGCGAGCGGGCGCGCCGCACACGTTGCCGTGGCATCCGTGTGTTTGTGTCTAGGCTCCTCCGCTCCGCTCGAAGCAGACGTATGCGAGTGGAGTTCGTCGCGTTTGGACTCTGTCGGCCGCGTGGAGTTGATGAAGGTGTGGTGGCGAGGTCGCAGCTGGTGCGGGTTGCAACGCATTACTGTAACTTTGTACTAGTACAGCAATCAGCAATACGTCAATGTCAGAGCTAACTTTCCTCCTCTTCCGCTTCCGGCTGACCTTGCTCCTCCTGTCCTCCGTTGAACGGGTGAAAGTCAACTTGGTGCTGCGCCAGCACTACGTAGAGTACTTCTCCGTCACAAAATAAATAATATTTTTTGATTTTTTAAAATCGACGTTTGATTATTTGTTTTATTCAAAAAATTTACAAAAATACAAAAATAAATAAATCAAAGTTAAAATACTTTTAATAATAAATCATTTCACAATAAAATAATTATTTTTTCATAAATTTTTTTAATAAACGAATGATCAAAAAGAAATATTTAAAAATATAAAATGAGAGACAGCGCTGAATATTTGGAGTTAGAAATCTAAAATTGGTTCCGTCTGTGGACCACTTTTTTAGGACGGGCGACGAAAGAACTGAGGCTTGCGGCGCTGAATAATCGGCTCACGAATCACGATGAGAGACAGCGCTGCACTTTCGGAGTTACAAATCGTCCTTCGTACTGGACTAACGGGGAGCATCAATGCAGGATTAACCAGCGAAAGTCCAAGCCAAGGACAGTGGACTGGCTAGCGGAGAACGTACGAGCACACTCGCCAGCTTCGTCGAACTATTATCGCGCCTCGACGAGACGACCAGTTCGCTGGCTCTCCTCCGTCCTTCCCTTCCTGGTGGGATTTCCGTTGGGTAGATTAAAACGACCGTATCGACCGGCAGATCACTCGTCTTTAATCTCCTTTCCAGATATTTTTGCGACAAGTCAGCTTCCGAGCTTTTCTTCCTCCCCGTCGTCCGTTGAAAAACTGGCAGAGTCAACAGTCAACCACCTCCCATGTTGCCGGACCGGCGAATGGTTCGTCGCAAGGGAGCCGGAGCTGATCCTGGATCGAATATCTTTTCTTATCAGCGTACGGGTCAGATACTATTCTTTTACAAAAAAAAAAAGAGATAAGGTTCGTGCTTGTGCTTGCAGCGACGAAACCGCTGAGCTTGGAAGCGGTCAGGTTTGGCCCCTGGTCCGTGAGTTCGGCTGCAGAAACAGCTCTATCTCGAACTGGAAGGGGCCGTCAGGCATAGATTTTGGTCCGCACGGTCACGGGCATATCGACGCCTTTCGGTGAACCAGAGGGACGGACGTGCTAAATCCGCGTTTCCGTCTTGACCAGATTTTTAGTTCAGCTAAGCTCTCAGTCGCAGAGCCTGATTTGAATTGATCGTTCGTTCAGTGCTATTTATTCCTTTCCTTTTCAGTTGTAGCTCGCCGTCGCCGAACCCAAACCGTGTTCCCCTAAACGTCCATTCTAGTCTAGTAAGTAGGAAAAAGCTCCACTTTGTTGCGTAATCCTGCTGAGGCAACGGCGGCGGGCCCTGACTCGGCTGGACTTCCTGGTTGTAATACCCCACTTCGGGATATTCTCGTGTATATCGTATTAATTACTGTATCAGTAGTTGACACACACGAAACATCGTGAATACATAGCACATACTATGAAATTACATATATTGTCTCAGATACTTAAGTTATACATTCAAATCTTACATTACAAACCTTCGAGGAGTGCCAAACATCCTTGAACAATCATTACATAAATAGCGAAATATGGGATCAAAAGCTACGTCACAGGCAACTTACACGAAAAACGAGTTCTACTCGTCACCTTCAAACGGGACATCATCTTCTTCTTCATCTGAACGATTGCGACAAAGGTGAGTACAAAGTACTCAACAAGTTTTAACTCCGAATGAAGGTCATATTTATGCAAATGGCTATTAAAAATAGGCTAGAGTTTTTATTTAGCGAAAGCCAATTTTATGCAAGGTAACTACATATAAAGATTTTTAAAACAGAGGATCTATTAGTCCTACACTAATCAATATTTTAGGGGTGACTCTGCAGAAGAAGTCATCTTTTCCGTCAGTTCTCAAATTTTAACTGAGTGGACCGCCAATATTCCAACCAGATGTTTTCTAAAACACGGGCACCTACACCCACACTAACACCTCAAGGAGATAGCCAAACTAATCAAAGTGAGCCTAAACTGTAGTGTGCCAATACCGTGACAACGGCCAGTTCGGATGGATTTATACACTCTGCAGAGCTTGTACACTGTACTCATAGGTTATGCTTCTCTTGATCAACAGAGTCACATAACGCTCACTCTATCGCGCGCTAAGCCTCCGCAACATCCACCACAAGTAGCATACAGGGGTCATCTCTCGGGGAAGCCCGAAGACGCGATAGCACATTTCTGAAGCAGGATCGTGGGTATAGGTCCTCCACATCTGCTCCCTGGACGTCCGCACGGTTCGGGCCATTACGCGTACCCAGGGTGCTATACCAATGGGTTGTACAATCCCCACGGCGCGGGTCATTGCTGTAATCGTTGACCGAGCAACGAGTTATCTCACGCCCACTTCCTACAGCTTGTGTCTCTCGACCCCTAAGATGTCATTGCGGCGACTAAGGGGATGGAGTGAGTCTCGCCCGTACAAGTTCTGTGGTTGCATGTAATCACTAGGTTGAGGTCCGATGAACCGGTCTTTATATGGCAGGGACGGCGCTCGTCCACGACAGGTGGACTAGTCCGAAGTCTATCACCAACACACATACACATACTACTAGGAGCCCGTCTCACGGTCGAGTTTCCAAAAATCCTATCTCATCACCTAGCACAGTTTTCACTTAGTCACCCAGTCCCACAAAGTTTACTCACACTACCAAACCCTATTTAACACGTTTGATAAAAATAGTGAATATATAATGTAGTGAAGCATAGCTTCACGAAGGGACGGAGAAGTCTTAAGCGTCTTTAGTAATCAAGGTGACTATCCGACCCTTAAAGAATTAAGGATGGAGTTCCTATGGTTAACAAGATATAAGTAAACAATCATAGTAGCAAGATGGTATTCAGACTTAGTAAAAGTATAGAGCCATCCTAAATGTAAATACTCTAGTAACAAGTAGGTTGATTTCTACACAATGGTTTTAACATAAACAACATAATTATGCAAGCATAAAGGGTCTTATAGGAGCATAGCAAATATTAGGATCAATATGGTCAAAGGGTTAGAACTTGCCTTCGTAGGCGTACTCAGGTTCTTCCTCGTACTCCGGATCGTCGGTCTCCTCGCCTTCGTACGCTTCTTCGTCTACACGGTACAAAGAGAGTAATCGTAACTACGAGGAAAGGCAAGGCGACCAAATAAAGAATTGAATAAATCTCGGAGTAAAAGAAAGGATTCGAAGTCTTGGTTCTAATGGTGCGAAAATTTCGGCGAACGGAGGTGTTACGTGAAAATGGCGCTAAATACAAGTGTGGGGGATTTTTTTTAATTTCCTAAGAAGTGGAGGGGCTTAAGTGCAAAATTGTAGTGGTGACGGGTTTGGTAGGTAAATTTCAATAATGTAGAGGTGTTCCTAAAAAAATAGAAATTTTCTGTGATTTTTGAGAATTTATTTGGAGCTAAAATGGACTGTGGGCAAATTTTCGGGTATAAAGGCTGGGTGCTCCTAGCATTTTTATCTAAGAGGCTGACATGTGGGCCCAGGGTCCACTGTCCAGTGCTGAGAGGGAGGTGTGGCTGCAGGTGGGCCAGTGTGGGGCCCACCTGCCAGTGTGTACAGTGGTGACCGGCCTGGCCTGGTGACCAGCGGCCAGCGCGGCCCACGGCCAAAGGCCGCGTGGGCTGGCCTTCGGCGGCCCTTTGGCTCGGGGC
>BCLF01000015.1:2354088-2369603 GCA_001602275.1 Zoysia japonica
GCCCGAAGGGTTCTGGGGAGGTATGGGGTGACCTTTGCAAGGTTTCGGGGTTGGAGAGTGAGTGGTGGCGGTGAATCGGAGTGAGCGGCGCGGCGGCCGGAGTTGGGGGAGAAAACGGTGGGCTGACCTTTGGGTGGTCGCGGCAGCTAGCCTGAGGCGAGAGAGAGAGGGTCGGCCCCCTTCTATAGCGGCGGAGGGTTGACCGGGTGAGCTGGTGGTGTGGGCCGTGGCGGGCGCGAGCGGAAGGGCGAGGACTGCGTGCGCGGCGGGTGCGCGGCTAGTTTAAAGCGCGCCGGCGGCTGTTTTGGCCGCAGGATGCACGCACACGCGTGCGTGGCCGGTGCAGGGAGTTGCCCGGCGGTCCCTTGCCGAAAACTGGTCCTTAGGCGGTTGTGGCGGCTTGGTCCGCGCGTGCGGCGCATTTAAGAGGCGGCGGGGAGTTAAGCAGGCGGTTGACCTCGTCGAGGGCATGAGGTGTCACGTCGGAGCAGGCGGCGTGGCGATGCGACGGGAGGAGGCTGGCGGCCGGCTGTTTTTGGGTGCGCACTCGCGTCCTGGCGGTGCTTGCGTGAGGTAGGAGATGGGGTAGGGGAGCTGGGTGGGCCGCGGCGTGCTGGGCCGTGACGTGGCCTAGTCGCATCCGTTTTTTCCCCTAATGGGCTGGAGCTAGGTGGGCCGGCGCAGGGGTAAAAGGAGGAAGTTGGCCCAAGAAACATGGCGGGAAAACTTCAAAAATTCAGATGTGAACCAATTCGAAAAGATTCGGATAAATTCAAAATAATTCGAATAATCAAATTCAAAAGAGTCATACACTTGACACATTTATTTTGAAATTAGAAATTTCCAATATCTATAGTATTTCATCTTAATGTGAATTTTCCTTTTAAGAAGAGAAAAAAAAGTTTTTCCACTAAAAATTCCTTAGGAGGGTTTTACTTTGATTTAAATTTTGAGAGTGTCACACTGGTGTGCCGCAACTGCGGCGGCGACGCGCCGGAGCGGAGACGAGGGGCAGCGACGGCGACGAGTTGATCAGCCGATGGGCCTTGAGGTGAACCGGGATCGAGATTTAAGCCATGCGGCCTGTTTATAGTGGGAAACTGTTCGCCCTGAACCTAGAGCAAAGGCGCAAAGCGAACACGAAGAGGCCTGTGCAATAGCGGCCCATAGAGCTACTCGGCCACCATGCATAAAGTGGCCCATAGTATAAAAGGCCTTGAAATTGGCCGAATGCCATTAGGGGCGACTGTTAACATGTGGAGTACGAACGGACATTTAAATTTCCAAGTATAACAAGTGCCTAAAATACTAGCACTAGTATTAGGCTCCATTTGAAACAAAGAATTCTTATTTCCTGTATTTTTCTATGAAATGAAACTGATTCATATAAAACTATTATAAGATTTCTGTAAAATTTCTAAATTCCAATTTAGAGGATGCCAGAGGACCTTCACTACAATTTTTCCTCATGAATGACCAACAGTTTTACTCCCTCCATTCCAAATTATTGTCATCCTAGCATTCTCAAAATTTTCCAATTTACTTGTCATCCTCGCTTCTGAATGCACTTTTATCTATTTTTAATACATCTCTATCTCTATCTCTTTCCTCTTTGTTATTAGCACATCCCACATTTTCGGCTCTCCTTAATTCTCATGTCTGAATATTCTCATGTCTGAATCTAAGATGACAACTAAATTAGAACAGAGAAAGTATTATTTAGAGTAACTCATCGGTGGCCGACAATTTCTCTTATTACCAAAAACATTATTCCCTTCCGGTGACGTTTGGATGGGGAAATGCAGGGTAAGATAGGTACTGAGATAAAATATGAATCATTCATTTTTTATCTCACTAAGATCCGGTTTGTAACACAAGAATTTCATAGAAATTTTATAAAATTTTTACAGAAATCAGTTTAATTTTACAGAAAAATGCAAAAATAAGAAAATTTTCCACCGTTTCAAACGGGACCTAAATCTAAACCCTTCGTTCATTTTTTTATATTAAATCTCTCTCTCATTTCCCATTTGACGAAGGCCACCTGAAAGTCATTTCCCACGGTTACATTACTTTAGCAAAAATATAATATGGACTGTTTGTGACCGCACATCAAGGCATGGAATTGCGGTGGCGCTCAGCGCGGACAGCGGTGGCGCGCGGCAAGCAAAGGCACATCAATGTCTTGGATGCTGTTTCCATGGACCAGCATCGTTCAGTGCATGCATTGGAGTACTGTTCGTGGTACGTACCATGGATCGAAGCGCCCAAAAACCCCAAACGCATCCAGCTCCAGCCGCCTGACGAGCGCCAATAATGTGCTCCGTCCGCTTCATAATCGATCTCACAGGTGACGATGAAACTATAGTTGTCGACCTTTACCTAGCTTGTTCTATGCACATGATGAACCACCCCTTAACCTCACTTAATTAGCGTTTTCACGAGGAGGAGCACTGAGTCTGTTAAAAAAGTTTGGTTCGCGAATATTTTCACAAATTATCTCGGTTTTTACTATATTTAGTTTAAAAATAAATATAATTTCGATTCGATTCTAATTCGATTCGACTCTCACAATTTTAAATTTATTTTTTTCGACCTATTTTCACCCTAAGCACGAGCCAAGATCGGATTCCATTCTCGAGCAAATGGATCCAACGCATCTGCAGCGGTAACCTCGACTCCCTTGCGTGTTATGAAGTCGACTGAGCTAGCAGCAACACAGCACTAACAGCTGTAACCCTAACGCATGTCTAGAACATCTTTCCGAGGATCGATGCCCCCTGCAACATGCCCGGTTTTTGTATCACCTCTACCACCTCTGCGCCAGATTTAGAGAGTGCTAGTAGTGTAGTACTATTCTCAAGTCAAAACAGAGGCATCTCCAGTTTACCATCTGTGTACTTAGCACATCATCATGTTCTCCCCTGCGATTAATCTAGTTACAGCGGGACAAGAGCCTTGATGACCAGATCGAGATTAAATTGCATGGCCGCCATAAATGACGTACCGTCTCTACTAATAATGGTAGTACTAAGAAAATAATGGGGATGCGCTTGTAATAACGCCCCAATCACAGGGGCTGTGGATGGTTAAATTTGAAACAGGGGTTGCGCCAAGCCACATAACATTCCACGGTGATGGTGGCACATAGCCCGTGCACGAGAAGATCCATGCGATGCACACCAAAACGCGCAGCATGTAACAGAGTAAGTATCGAAGCAACGCACCAAGCGCGCACGACCAACGCCTGCTCTGTTCCTGCTCGACATTGCTCCGTCACCATGCGCCGATCGAGCACCCACGCACACCGCTCGCGACGCAATGCGCATGGAGATCGACCCAACCAAAGCAGAACACCGCGCCGGGAGAGTTACGCCGCGCCGGCCGTGGACGCGCCCGCGATCGATCCGGCGACAGCCGACAAAAGAACTGTCGAATTCGTAATCGCCGTCCTCGCGGGCAAGGATCTGTGCTCGGTTCCGGTACAGTCCTGTCCTGCCTTCGGCTCCCTGTTCGTTAGTTAACCGACGATGATTGTCCGCACGTTCTACGTACGGGTAGGAGGTTCGGTGGCCGTCCTCCGTGCGGGGCTGGGGCAGCGCGTACGCGCGTTGGGTCTTAATGCAGGAACAGTGGCGTATTGATTTCGGTTTGGAAGATGAATGTCATCTTTGATCTACTCTTATCTCGGTCTGATCGGAGAGACACGCAATCGTCTTGTTATTGGCAGACGCGGAATAGTGGACCTTTGTCTTCATAAGCAGGATAAAGGTGTGCAATGGAAACAAAATTATAAGCCTCATTGGGGGACACAATGTCTTACACCATGTCGTGGAAGGTACCAAGTTATTCTAATAGTACTCCAAGACATCTTTCTCTCACATTGGTTTCTCTCTTGCCACATCTTTACCTCTGTTCATTATATTCAATTCATTTTAACTTTTTTATATCTTATTAATTCACATGCATAAAGATAAACGATAAGTAAATCAACATGGAGAGAAGATAACACATGTTTATCCATACCAAGTAGGAGTCCTTCCGCTGTTTCAAATTATAAATCATTCTCACTTTTCAATACAACTTTATCTCTTCCCGATACTTCTTCACTATATTTTTTTTTCTTATTTTCTATATATCTCACTTTTTTCACTCTCTTTAATCTTAGTACCTAAATCTAAAACGGCTTATATCTCTGACGGAGAGAGCATGTTTGTAGGTGTGGATCACAACATTTCAAACATCTAGTACCGTTAGATTAATGCAAACGCGCGGTTCACATGTGGATCTAATATCATATCACACTTTGGTAAAACCATGACGAAATGATAGCGTTCCTTTCCCTTGACTGCGCAACTCCATGTACAACCACATTCACCATTCTTTGATGTTGCTGGTAAATTTGTAAGCCCTCTAACGCATAAAAATATGTTCGCAAATATATCGAATGGACACGATCACAACATACTGAAACGTGCAGTTCCCACGGATCATGGATGCGTTCACATATCTGATTTACGTAGAAATTTATGATATTTACTCTATTCTAAAATTAGTCATCAGCTAGTTATCATTGTCCAATCACGTCCGTCAATTCTTGAACGGACGGCTAGGGTTTCTCCCGTCGATTTCCAAACGTCGTATCCGGCCGCGCTCACAGCAAGTGCTCTCCTTTTGTGCAGCCGTCGCGTCCGTCCGCTTCCCCAATTCCCGCTCCGGCTGTCCCAATTTTGGCGTAGCACCGCGTGCGCTTTCTCGAAACACCCCTTGCCCCGCTCGCGATACAAAGCGCCGGCGCGCGGAGCAGCCAGGCACACACCTGCACCGAAGCCCGCACAGGCACAGCACCTCCTGTCCTGCCTCGTCCGCCTCCTTGTCCTTGAGTCCTTGACTGCTCGGCGCCACCGCACTCTGCTCCTCGCAACCGAGACACGCGCAACAACGCCACCCACCGCACAATCCCGGCCGAAGACTGCACGGGGAGGGGAGGGGAGGGACAGGCGGCCGCGAAAGGCGCAGGCTTGTGCGTGCCGGCGCTAGAGAGCCATGGCTCCGAGCTGCTACGATGTTGCCGCGTCAATGCTCCTCTGCGCCGAGGACAACAGCAGCATCCTCTGGTTGGTGGAGGAGGAGGAGGAAGAGGAGGAGGTGACGGTGGGGAGGAAGAGAGGCCGGTCGTCGCCGGATTGGGACGGCTACGACGCGGGCCTGTTCCCGCCGCAGTCGGAGGAATGCGTGGCCGGCCTGGTGGAGAGGGAGCGGGAGCACATGCCGAGGTCGGACTACGGCCAGAGGCTGAGCCGCGGCGGCGTGGATCTCTGCGTCCGCCGGGAAGCCGTCGATTGGATTTGGAAGGTTAGCTCTTGATTGATCTGTGTGCTGATGGGGACAGGCAGAAAAAAAGGAAACGTTTTTCTCGTCATTGTTTTGGCCAATGTCGGAACACATTCCGTTTCCATGATTCCCTGTTCAGTGGAAAGATGCGTTTTTATCTTATCAGCATTGATCTTCCATGCCAATGTTCATTACAAAGATTTTTCATATAGTCTAATGTTCATTGGAGACTTGCAATGATATTTTTTTTTATTAATTTTATATATGTGATTCGAGCTTACGTGACATTTATATCTCATTATTAATAGTATATTTTAAAGTTTACAAATTTGCCCGGGGGCGGGGTGTTTTAATTTGGGGACCATCCGTAGCCATCTCGTCTGCTTGCTGAATCACGAGGCACTCAGATGCAATGTCTGGTTTTTCACGGTAGTACTGTTTTATAGTTCATGAAAAACAGGTTACTATTTCCAGTCTATGTAGAAGAAAAAGCCCATTCCGTCAGCATTCATGTGAATTTTGTTACTCCTCCCATGTGATGCTAAACTTGTCTGATATTCCTTGTCATCTCCACAGGTGCACGCATATTACAAGTTTGGTCCTGTCACGGCGTGCTTGGCAGTGAGCTACCTTGATCGTTTCCTCTCACAGTACGAGCTCCCGGTGAGAACCACAATAAGCTCGTTGTTCTTCTAGTTACTCCACCTCAAGAAAAATTGCCAATGCCGTCGATCTCAGTAACTTTTGTTTGATCCACTAACAACGTTTTTGCTGCCCATGTCATGTTCAGGAAGGCAAGGCTTGGATGACGCAGCTGCTCTCGGTGGCCTGTCTATCTCTCGCCGCAAAGATGGAGGAAACGGCCGTCCCGCAATATCTGGACCTTCAGGTGATTAAACAGGCTGACGAAGTTACGATTTCCTCCGCAATGCGCACTCACATTGTCCCCGTCTGGTCTTGTTCTAAGCGTGATCGTGCTCTGTAAACCAGGTCGGAGAAGCGCGGTACGTGTTCGAGGCGAAGACTATCCAGAGAATGGAGCTTCTTGTTCTAAGCACCCTCGATTGGAGGATGCAGACCGTGACCCCGTTCTCCTACCTGGACTACTTCCTGCGGAAGCTCAACGGCGGCGATGCGGCGCCGGGAAGCTGGCTGTGTCAATCGGCGGAGCTCATCTTGTGTGCGGCCAGAGGTATACAAGCTTGATGTGCGATCTGAACCGCGGACGCCTTATCTGCACTTCGTTTTCGTGGACTGATTCTGACCGATGCTGGTTACTGCTCGACAGGAACTGGCTGCTTAGGGTTTAGACCCTCTGAGGTCGCCGCGGCCGTCGCTGCCACCGTGGTCAGCGACGTCGACGCGGCCGGGGACATTGTCAAGGCCTGTGCCCATCTAGATAAGGTACAGTCGTACAGATCGAAGCAAGGCTCATGTAAATTTCATTCAGTATTCAGTTTTCTATGCAAAGCAAATGCAACCGTACACTTCTCCGGATCCAACACATTCATAGCTCCTGTCAGTATCTTGCACCGCTACTTCCTCGATCGCAGCTCCGGTGGAATTCCGTGAAGTGCATTCACAGCCTTGTGCGTGTTATAACTGTGGTGTTGCTTTTCCCCGCTGTGTTTGCAGGAGCGGGTGGCGCTCTGCCAGGACGCGATGCAGTCCATGGCCTCCTCCATTAACACTGTGCCACCTAAACCGGCAGGCGGCGGCAGACGGGCCTCGCCTGTGCCGCAGAGTCCTGTGGGAGTGCTGGACGCCGCTGGCTGCACGAGCTGCAAGAGTGAAGACGACGACACGGCAGCCGTGACTGTTGCTTCACATGGCTCTGCGACCTCCTCCGCCGCCACGGTCACCAGCAAGCGGAGGAAAATTAGCAGATGATTCCGACACTGACCAGCCAAAGCGCCCAGTGATAAGAGCGAGAATAGACTAGGCCAGTCCGCTTTGTTTGCGATGACACCACTCAGCAGCTTCGTGGAAGGAAATGTCAAATGGCTTCGACTGCGGCGACTGCAATGAGCTCTGCTCTGTGAAAGTGCATCGAAAGGCGAACGAAGATGATCGATGAAAGGAGAGGGATTTTGACGTGACGATGGAGCAGGGAAGTGAAGGGGGATAGCGGGTCAATGGTACCGGCAAGCTTGGTGTGCCACAAAGAGGGAACCAGAGCTTTGTGGTAAGCAGCACAAAGCGAGAGGAGATCGATGAGGCGATCGGAATAAAGGATGGTGAGGGGACCGGGCCATAGGCATGGTGTCCCCGAACTAGTCACTGACCTGTGTAGTAAAATGGTGTAGGAGTATTTGTGTATTAGTAGAGCAGAATTGCAGTTTGTGACAAAATAAAAAGAAGGTTATGCGAGTGAATAATTTAACATGTCAGCAGAAGAAAAAAGGAACTGGAAAAAACCCAGTGACAGAGAATTGAGTTCCTTTCACTAATACTAACACTTGTTCTGACTTTTTATTTTTATCACGGCTGGACTGGCTATATTGTTTGACTGCGTGTCTGCTTTGAGACCATGGGCATTGCTTTCTCTAGGATTAAAAGAAGGGGACCTTGTCAGGAGGAACCTTGGGAACAGAAACTAACGACACCATCCAGATCATTGCTCAGCATGTGTCTCTTTGTTTGAATCGGTTGGTGCTAATGTTAGTTACTAACATCGTCTGAATGGTACCGAATCAATCTTACTCAGGTGATCGTTGAGAGTCACAGAAACAACATGAATAAATGAACATTGGATTGTTCCGAACAAGTTGTGGACTGCAAAAATTGTAATAGTTCGCTTCGAAATGTTGTGTGGCCTCACATGATCATGATCACCCCTTCATTCCCAACATTATTTGGAATACAAGAATTTCATAGGGCTCTGGACCGTAGGGTTAAATTAGCTCTCTGCGACATTTTACCAATTTGACTTGACAACCACATTGATCTACCTCACGTAGTACTGCCCCCAGTTGCCCCTTACGCTGATCGCTAGTGGTCTCGAGCACACGACCCACTTGATCTTTGATCAAGCGCAGAGCACGCACACGAGTACGTACACGACGTTGATGATGGGTACTCGATCCACTGCATTGCACGGATTTCCCCCGCTTTATTCCTCCAAATCAAGCTCTCCCGCGTCACAAAAATTTCCAGAGATCAGCAGTACTCCAACAACTACAAAAGGAAAAAGCGAGACGTGATCATCAGCCGATCGACACGTCGTCGTTTCTCCTCATGACAAGCACTCCCCATGCTCGCTCGACGAATCAGCAACGGTACAAGCCGAGTAGTGCGTAAAGCCGGCCATGCACCCATACCAACTTTTCTTCTCCGGCCGACGACAAGAGCCAGGGGCATCATGGGTGGCGCGCGCGTGCGCTCCCCCTCCTGTGTTCCGATCGGTGGTGCGTGCCGCCTCCAACCGTAACTAATTCTTCCCCGCGCCGGAACCGGATAGTTAACCATATCCGGCAGCAAAGCAAGCTGGATCCGATCCGCCGACGGCTCGGTGGTTCCACGGTCACTCTGGGCGCTCGGGTTACCCGAATTGTCAGGTCGAATAATTTAGAATTTTAGAATTTAAAATTTTTAAAAATAATACTCAAATTTCACTCGAGATAAGATAAATCTGACAATTCGGGCATCCGATATTTCGGGTTCGGGTTTGGGTTCAGATAAATCCGAATTATCCGAATTTACATTGTCACATTAAATTATAATTATAATTGATGTCGCTTGACACTGTATTATTATAGTTCGGAGCGGATAATTTTATGTTAGATAAAGATTTGTATGTTTTTGTGCGTTATTTGTGACATGAGCTTACTTGGCTTGTGTGTGGATGATTAGATCTAGAATTTGACCAATAATAATGAGTTATAGTAAGTTAAAAAAGCTTATTTTCTAATTATTCAAGTATTTCGGGTAATTCGGATATCGAAGGTACAAACTCGATTAGACTCAAATTAATTTGGGTTTTCAGATTTACTAGTACCGAACATTTGATTCGGATTTCAGATTTCGGGTTTTTCGAGTTCGGACTCGATTTTTTCTGGTTGGCTCGGGTTTTGTGCCGAGCGATTCCACGGTTCCACCGGCGAAACAGGGGTGGAACCGCGCGCCGGCTATGGGCGTGCGTCCCAGGCACGGTGCTGACCGGAGAACACCGATGCCGCGGGCGTTGGGGAACGGAGGCTCCGACGCGGTCGCCTGCGCGGTTAAATGCTCGCGCCGTGTGTGCGCGTGCTCCACATTTTGTGCGGATGTGGGGGTACGTGCATGCAGGCGCAGGTGACTGCTCAAATGCGTGAAACATTTTGGGAGGAATTGCGTGAAACATCATGTGCAATCAAATCTGGAGTTCGTAGCCGATGCAGATTGTGATGACATTTGAATTTGAAGTGCCAGCGTGGGAAGTGGAACACGAGAGAACTCTACCGTATGTACGTGAGGGGACAAACCATCAGCATCAGCGCTCTCGATGATTGGCTGTGTACGTACGTCCACGCGAAAGCTGCGTAGCTGCAGTACAAAACATCGAGCATTCCGTGCTTCTAATCTGCCAATCACAGGGATCGTTGGAGGCCATCATGATGCGAACACGAGCCCCTGCAAAGGAACATCAGAGTAAACAACTCGGCACGGCGCGTCGGCACCCGACCGGCTCTCTGGCCACACAGGGCCTCGAGAACCGCAAGGTTCCTGACCACCACGGCGAGGAGGCGGAACCCGCGGAACGCGACGGACGGCGTCAGGTCCTTTCGCCGGGACGCGTTCTGTGAGACGACCGAGACCGACGAGCGATCGAGCGCGCGCACAAACCGATCCAGGCGATCGAGCGCGCGGCGCCATGATCGTCTCGCCACGGCCACGGGCGGGGATCATTCGCCGGTGGACAGACCAGATCCTACTACTAGCTCGGACGTGCGTGGAGCTAGTATAGAAGCGCTCCAGAGATTCGCGCACGCTCGTGGACTCGGAGAGATTGGCGTTCGGTGTCCGTCATCGGATGCTCGGTCCGTTCAAGGGACCGAACGAGCCCCATGATTACGTTACGCCGCTGATTGCGTTGCGAGGCACGCACGGCGTGAGCAGTAGGGGCGTGGTGACTGGGGTTTGTAGCCCGGCAAAACGGAAAGTTTTTCGCCACTGGCAAGTGTACTACTAGCTCAGTCCCGTGCTGCATGCTTCCTGGCGTTTCGCAAAAGGAATACTCCTATTTGCTCGATCCCTGCTCGGCTCTGAGCTCCGCTTTGGAAGAACATGACAAGTTGTACGCAGGTAAAAAACAAGTGTTGTGGCCGTGCTGATTGTCGACGCACGCCGGGAAGAGACTCTGGAGGGCAGAGAGGCCTTGCTTTCCTGCTCGCTGACGATGGAACAGCCCGGTAGAGCCGGACTTGCAGCTACAAGTTGGTTGCTGCCCACCACTGCTAATGCTAGCTAGTGCTCCATTGATGAGAATTGAGAGGCAGTGAAGCAGAATTGATGCATAGGAAAAATTCGTAGTGCCGTGAAGTGTGCGAGCTACAGCTCTGCGTTGCAGTGGCAGCTGCAGCTCCGTCCGCCATGTGCTTTTCACGCGAGTTCCAGTATGGGCTAAACAAAGGCTCCTCAAAAGCCTTTTTGGCCCAGCACGCATATGTACGGGCCACACGGGAAATGAAACCCACAGGTCCTCGTCTCTTTTGCAGCAGATTGTGCAATCTTTCTTGCAAGTCTCAATTCCAAGCAGAAATGATTTGCACCTTATTAGTCCCTGCACGACTGCACGTTCCCATGATTGCGAGAAGATTACATCGTGATTAGCACCTCAAATTAGGCCCGACTGCGGGCCACACATGAAAGCAGAATCTGGAGTTCTTTTCCTTTTCCGATTTGAGAGGATCTATCAGATCAAACAGCGCGCCGCGGGCTTTCTTCCACGAAATCAGACGCACTCAGAAAGGGGTAAAGGGAGTTCATAGAAAATCCGGGGCACCGTTTTCCGGTGGCCTCCCCGGCTTTCCCTATGCATTGGGGCCTCTCCCTAAAAAAAAAACTCCGGTCACGTTCCAGCCGCACGCGCGAGCAATCCACCGGCGGTCGCGCGCCAGCGGAGAACGGTGCCTGGGAAAAAATCCGCTTCATAAGGGGTAAAGGGAGCTGCCCAATGTTGCGGCCACACAACTCCGTGGCGGACCTCGATGCACTGCACTGGATCACAACCTGTTGGTAGCATCTGACGACACGCTCTGTCCCCGTCAGGTGGACCGCCGGCACATCGTGTCTTGCTTTGCCGGCGCGCGGCGCGGCTAACAAAGGCAGGGTGGGTCGTCGCGACGTCGTCTTTGTTGAGGTCAGCTGGCCATTTTTTGTTTTTTGGATCCTTACGGCCGCTGCTACCGGCCCATGGCTTTCCAGGCCGCAGTGCAGTTCCCTGATGCGCTTTCTCTCCTCCTCGACCTTTGCATTCTCGCTCGCTTTTCTGCAGGCTGCTGATTGCTGAAACATGGGACTGGGAGAGCCAATGCATCATCTGCTACCGCTGCGCGCGACGAACGCTCGTCCAACCCAACCAAAACCAGGAGTTTCCGTGAATATTCTCCCAGCCTCCTCCAGTCCAGCCCAGCCCTCCATGTCAGCGCGAGGCGTGCCACGGGCCACGGCCGCACTTCTGATCGCCCCGCCGGTACCGCACGACGCTCCTACGCAAGCACACCACACAGGACATCTCGGCACGCCGCAGGCGTACTCGCCGGCCAGCCAATGCAGCAGGGGCCGAAAACGGCAGAAATTTTTGCTTCCATTGCGTTTCATTTACCGTTTTCTGGTACCGTTTTTGATAGGCAGAAAAAAATAAAAAGAGTAACGAAAATAGTATAGCTTTTTTTCTGATTGTTTCAGCGGAATTTCGTTTTTAGCGGAATTTTTTCTTTTTGTACCGTTTTCTTCAAATACGATAACGAGGTCTCATTTGAATATGTTTTATAAAAAATAAAAATTAAAAGTTATGAACCAAATAACCTCTTATTAACCTATGTTGTTGAGTTATATGTTATTAATTTAATTGTAATTTGTATTATATATCGTAAGACTTAGACATATAGTGAATGTTCGATATTTATTTTATTTATATTTATAACATTTTTTTAGTTATTGACTGTTTTGTTTTGTTTCCAAATTTTTTATTTATCTGTTTCTTTCTGTTTCTGGCTTTTCTGTTTTTGTTTTTTGTCCGTTTCCAACCATTTTCGTGCCTATCTGCAGCGGCGTCGCCGCTCGCTTCAGTCCGTCCAGCTAGCCCACACCATCACCGTGACGTGTACCCTGCCTGGCGGGGTCCGGCTCCGGCCCCCCACCGCACGCGCACGGCTCGGCCGCCGTGATCCGCGCCGGTCACCATGAGCCCACCACGCCTCGGCTCCTTTGCCTATTTTCTCTCTGCTACCCTCGCTTGCACTATAGAACAGAAGTTTGCGCCCTCCATCAGATGAGAGATGCTACGTGCGCGCCCCACAGCAGCACACAGGGAAGGGCGCGCCCCGCCTCGCCCGGCGCGGCCGTGCGTGCGTGCGTGCAGTGAGCACCCGGATCAGCCTTGGCTTCAACGATGGCGGCGCGACGGGCCAAAGTACAGCACGGGGAACCGACGGGAAAGGAAAGGAAACCACCGCCGCCGTGCGTCCCAACCGGCACGCGCACACGCACCGGCGGCCAGGCGGAGTGCAGTTCGCGCGGCCATGGCTTCCGTGTTCCTTCGCATCATTTCTCTTCTCGTCCTTCGCTTCCGAAACGCTGCCAAGGCTGGGCCTCGATCCTCGATTCACTCTAGCTAGCTGCGGCCGTCCCGCCTCATTCGTTCCCGGGTGGGGGACGCGCACCTATCCATGATCCACGGATCCTAGCAATGCATATCGAAAGGTGACATTGGTGAGTCCATGAATGCGCAAGCCATTACGGCGAAGGGGCAACAAGGTCCTGATCGAAATGAATAGAAGAAAACGCGGCTTGGTGGTAAAAGCAGAAACGTGAAGGATGTCGCAAAAAATTAAAGCGAGGAAGGAAAAAAACTTCATTGAATTCGCAGATCGCAGCGTGAAGTTTCGACGCCAACGATCGATTCGCTGGATGGCTGGATCCTCAGGCTTCAGCGTGGCTGATACTGTAATCGCTGCTCGGCGAAACGGGGGTGGAACCGCGCGCCGGCTATGGGCGTGCGTCCCAGGCACGGTGCTAACCGGAGAACACCGATGCCGCGGGCATTGGGGAACGGAGGCTCCGATGCGGTTGCCTACGCGGTCAAATGCTGGCGCCGTGTGTGTGCGTGCTCCACAGTTCCACATCTTGTGCGGATGTGGGGGTATGTGCATGCAGGCGCAAGTAACAGTGCAAGCAAGTGCGTGAAGTATCTTGAGGGATCGAAATTGTGAGTAGTAAAACATTGTGATGACAATCAGCAGATCTTGATGGGAATCAGATGTAGAGTCCGTAACAGGTGTAGATTTGTGATGACATTTGAATTTGAAGTGCCAGCGCGCATGGGAACAAAACAGAACTGTACCGTATGTTCGTGAGGGGAACAAACCATCAGCATCAGCGCTCCCGATGATTGGCTGTGTAGTACGGTACGTCCACGCGACTGCGTCAAAGCGGCGTAGCTGCAGTACAAAACATCGAGCGTTCCGCGCTGCTAATCTGCCAATCACAGGGATCGTTGGAGGCCATCATGACGCGAACACGAGGCCCTGCAAAGGAACGACATCAGAGTAAACAACTCGGCACGGCGCGTCGGCACCCGACCGGCTCTCTGTCCACCACAGGGCCTCGAGAACAGCAAGGTTCCTGACCACCACGGTCCACGGCGACGAGGAGGGGGAACGCGACAGGCGGCGTCATTTCCTTTCTCCGGGACGCGTTCCGTGAGACGACCGAGACCGACGAGCGATCGAGCGCGCGCACAAAGGGATCCAGGCGATCGAGCGCGCGGCGCCATGATCGATCGTCTCGCCACGGGCGGGGATCATTCGCCGGTGGACCGGCCAGATCCTACTACTAGCTCGGACGTGCGCGGAGCTGGTAGAAGTGCTACAGAGATTCGCGCACGCTCGTGGACTCGGAGAGAGCGGCGTTCGGTGTCCGTCATCGGATGCTCGGTCCGTTCAAGGGACCGAACGAGCCCCATGATTACATTGCGCCGCAGATCGCGTTGCGAGGAACGCACGGCATGAGCAGTAGGGGCGTGGTGACTGGTGTTTGTAGCCCGGCTAAACATGCCGGGAAGCGACTCTGGAGGGCAGAGAAGGATTGCTTTCCTGCTTGCCGACGATGGAACAGCCGGCAGTCCGGCAAAGCCGGACCTGCAGCTACAAGTGGGTTGCTGCTTACTACTGCTAGTGCTAGCTCGTGCTCCATTGATGAGAATTTAGAAGCAGTGAAGCAGAATTGATGCATAGGAAATATCCGTAAGGATGTGAAGTTGTGTGAGCTACTCCGCAACTTTGCGTTGCAATGGCAGCTGCAGCTCCGTCCGCACTCCGCAGTGTGCTTTTCATGCGAGGTCCAGTATGGGCTAAACAAAGGCTCCTCAAAAGCCTTTTTGGGCCCAGCACACGTACGGGCCACACCTGGAAGGAAACCCACAAGCTCTCTCTTTGGCAAGCAGACTGTGCAATCTTTCTAGCAAATCTCAATTCCAAGCAGAAATGATTTGCACCTTATTATGGCCTGCACGTCCCCATGATTGTGACAAGATTACATAATGATTAGCACCTCAAATAAGGCCCTGCTGCGGGCCACACGCGAAAGCAGACCCCGGAATTCTTTTCCTTTTTCGCTTTGAGAGTACAGTGTCTCAGACGCCTTCAAAAGACGCACAGATAAAAATGTCAACGGGAACGGTTTCCCCGCGGGCATCAACGAGCATCATACCAAACCCAACTTCCAAATCCTAACCGGCAAAAAAATGCCTTACCTATATCCGCATGCTACGTGAGCCACACACATGTTGGGGGATTGTTGCGCACCCGATGATACATGGTTGTATAAGCATGCAAAGTGAGCTACACACATGTTTCCATGTGGGAAGCCTACTTTGCCCACACGTGTGCGCAAGCCAAGCCGGCGCGCAGCTTGGCCGCGTCCGACAGCCCGCCGCGGGCTTTCTTCCACGAAATCAGACGCACTCAGAGAGAGGGGTA
>BCLF01000015.1:2369964-2385533 GCA_001602275.1 Zoysia japonica
ATCAGTCTGCTAATGGAGTAAAAGAAGATTTTGTCCTCTAACTTTGATATGAAAGATCTTGGTGAAGCTTTATTCGTTCTAAGAATCGAAATTTATCGAGATAGAAACAAAGGGGTATTGAGACTGTCACAAAAAGCATACATAGAGAAAGTATTAAAGAAATATGGTATGCATAAATGTAGTCCATCACCTGCATACATATGAGGATTTTCAATGCCTCAGGAACCAATATGAGATCGATCAAATGAAAGCGGTTCCATATGCTTCAGCTGTCAGAAGCTTACAGTATGCTCAAGTATGTACACGCCCTGACTTAGCATTTGTTACCGGGTTACTTGGCAGATTCCAGAGCAATCCTGGAATAGACCATTGGAAATTGATAAAGAAAGTCTTGCGCTATTTACAAGAAACAAAAGGCCTCATCATAACATACAGAAAATCAGATTCACTCTATATAGTGGGGTATACAGATTTTGATTATGCGGGAGATGATAGAAAGTCTACATCTGGATATGTGTTTACTCTCGCTGGAGGAGCTATTTCGTGGAAAAGCTCAAAGCAAACCGTCACTACATCGTCCACAATGTATGCCAAGTTTGTAGCATGTTATGTAGCTACGGGGCAGGTGAACTGCCTTAAGAAGTTCATACTCCGTTTAAAAGTGGTTGACAACATCTATAGACCACTTAAATTGTACTGCGATAACGAACCCACAGTAACGTATGCACACAACAATAAGTCAAGTGGTGCTGCCAAACATATTGACATAAAGTACTATGTTGTGAAAGATAAAGTTCGGGATCAAATCATAAGTCTTGAGCATATAAGCACCGCAAAGATGCTAGCGGATCCGCTTACTAAAGGCTTACCACACAAAGTATTTATTGAACATGTTGCCGGCATGGGTTTAAGAGAAAGCCTATGATTCCTGAACTAAAAGATGGCCCAAAATGTATAGTAACTATTTTATAACAGAAAAAATGTATTGTAGCTGTTAAGTCTATCGGCGATTGATCGTGACGATGAGACAGTTCTATGCATCAATCTGTAATGAAATGAGTGAAGTTAAAAAGCACTAAAGATAAAAGTAAAAAGTGAGATCAAGGAGGAGAATGTTAGAAATTGATCTCCACCCGTTTTGGCCCAACGGCCTTAATAGGCTCTTGATCTAATCGCGCCTTGATCGGGGGCGCCCAGCCTATTATGGCTAGTGGGCCCCTGTCGCCAGCGCCACAATAAATAGAGGTGGGAGGCCGGCCGGAACTCATGACCTAAGTTCATCCGTACCGCCGCACCCCACCAACATCCCTAAACCCGATCTGTGAGAGGGCGCTGTGCCGACGGAAAGCTCCACCGCCGTCACCGCCACGACGACCGCTGTCACAGAGAGATCGACGACGTCGCCGTGACTCGAACGCCACTGCCCTCTCCACCGACCGACGCTGCCCAAGCGCAGAGGACCGCACCGACAAAGGGCAGATGGCCGGAACGTCTTCCTCAACTCCGACGATCGGATCCGAAGGTATTGACCACCTCCGAACCACAGATCTATTACCGACACAGAAACTCTCGGATCTACACTCTTAGACCCAGAGAAAAGGTAACAACAACGGTCACAGATACAACAGTAGAGTGTTGACGCGAGGCCCGGCGCCCATGCACCCATCCTTCACGAATGGAATGGAAAGGATGGCGCACCATCCGGTACAGCTGTACGTGTAAAGATATCCAGTCGGTTGTACGTCAGGTTGAGCGTGGGGCGGTTCGGTCCATTAGATATGCGAACCGGCCCAGAAAATGATTTATTTGGGTCACCGGGGATCGGGTCGTCGGGCAGCTGGTCCAGCTCCATTCGATCCTTAGGGTCGAGTGGGTCGAACCACAGCTCTGACGCCGCCACCACCACGTGCCGCCGCCGCCACGGCGCCACCGCGCCACCGCGTGCCGCCCTCGCATCTCGTCGCCGCCACCTGTTGTGCCGGTCTCCATCGCTACCTGTTGTGCCGGTCTCCGACGCCGCCACCGTCACATGGAGCCTTCGGCTGCCCCCGCCACCGCGAGAAAGAAAGGTACTCTCTCTGTTCACGTATACTCGTCATTCTAGCCTTTAAAATTTCTTTTTAAATACTTATCATTCTCACTTTCTAATATATTTTCTCTTTTCTCAACACAGCTTTGTCACTTTCTAATACACTTTTTCTTTTTTCAATACGCATTTCTCTATTCTCAATACTTTTTCTTAATTTCCGCACCCAGAATAACAGTTTTATGTGAACGGAAGGAATAGCCTTTTGTGTTCGTGCTCCTCTTTGCTGTATGTCCGCAACACCGTGATTAGTCGCCAACTAATCCACTCCTAGATATTTAAATAAACTGAAGAAAGAGAGTGGGAGCAAGGTTGACTAATCGACGACATTAGACTACACGACATGGGGGCGTGCAGTCTGCTAGCTCAGTTGTCGCCAATTCCCAGCTCGCCGCCCTGGATGTTTTCTATTCACCGCTTTTAATTGGCTCCAGACGAATTTTTAAAACGCCAGAAATATGTCGTCTTTTTCTTTAGTTGTGTGTAGTACAGCAGTATCTTTTTTTAATAAAGATTTAGTTTTGGTTGAGGCGTTCGTTTGGTGTCTTCTTGTTCCTCTAGCCGAGCTTTGAAACTGCAGGCTCCCCTGATTCTTGCAAGGGACAAAGAGATAGAAAATGATTCGTCCTGCAAATGGACTTATTTAATGCCGATGGACATTGATTCTGCTGATCATGTTGTGGTGCTACAATGAGGCCTATCTTAACGAGATCTCCGGCAGTGGTGGGAATGCACACGCCTGTTTCGCTTGTGAGCATCTATCGTGGTGAGTTTTATCAAATTTTTTTAGCTATCCTTGTTGTAGCATGCTGTGAATTTTGTTATCGTCGATTTATTATCAAATGCATCAATTATTTTGTTGTAGATATTACCAATGCAACTGAAATGTTGAATAAAAATGAGGAGGAAGATGGTATGAATAATGGTGGTGAATATGAGGACTATGATGATTATTATGAAGATGGGGAGGAGGAAGACGGTGATGACGGTGGAATGGACGACGACATGGTCAACCAATTTGTAGATTGTGAGAAAAACAAAAAATTTCAGATCCACAGTTTAAAATGAATTTGTAAAGATCTGTGTGGCTGGTGTTGTTGTCAAAGGTCAATGCAAGCATTGTGAAGCTGTTATCACAGCAAGGCATAGTGTTAGAACAAGTGCTATGTGTACTCACCTAAAAAGATGCAAGGTTAGGAGAACAATGGCAAATGTTGTGAGCCAGCTTAATGCCACTATTGTGTCTCCACAAGTTGTTGCTATGAAGGATTGAAAATTTAGTCAAAAGGCATCAAGAAGAGAGTTACTTCGGATGATTGTGCTTCATGAGCTACCACTATCAATAGTAGAGTATCAAGACTTTAGAAGATTTGTGTCCAGCTTGAACCCTGTTTTCAAAATAGTATCCAAGAGAACAATTACACTAGATACCTTGACATCATTCTAAGAGCATAAACAAATACTTCAAGAGGCATTGAAAAACAGGGTTCAAGCTGGACACAAATCTTCTAAAGCCTTGATACTCTACTATTGATAGTGGCAGCTCATAAAGCACAATCATCTGAAGTAAGTCTCTCCTTGATGCCTCTTGACTAAATTTCCAATACTTCGTAGCAACACCTTGTAGAGACACAATAGTGGTATTAAGCTGGCTCACAACATTCACCATTGTTTTACTAACCTTGCATCTTTTTAGGTGAGTACGCATAACACTTATTTCAATACCACGTCTTGCTGTGATAACAACTTCACAATGCTTGCATTAACCTTTGACAACAACATCAGCCACACGGATGTCGATAAATTCATTCCAAACTGTGGATCTTTTGACACAATACCGGTATTAACTATCTCAGACTCCACCACCATGTTTAGTACTCTAAGTGGGTCCCATGTATAATAAAAAATCTCAAACCTCCACTGCTGCCACCCTCTTTTCCTGCTCATCTCGTACTACTCGTATACATATTTTTAATACTTTATTCGTTACAACCCAATAGTAGTGTTGACGTCGGCAGCAACAATTTTTTTTTTTACTGCCAAGTTTTACAATGATTCTTACCCATTATTTATTGCTTAATACCGAGTTTTCTCGGTGGACGCCCTAAGCGAGCATGTGTGATGAGTGAGATGAGCTCAGCATGCACAGCCCTTTCCCTTTCGTCTTGTCGGTCTCAACTCGGAACTGCGCACTGCTCGTTTTTGTGGAACAGCTGGCCGATCCGACGTGGACGTCCTAGCCACCGTGTCGGGCTCCACCGCGCCCTGCCAGTCAGTGCGCGCCCCTGCGCGCTCACGCCCTGTAACAAGGCGCCAGCCCAGCAGACCTAGAGTAGGAATAGTTCTGCAGGTAGGCAGTCACTGAACCGATCCACCGTCGGACCATGATCCAGGCACCTGGGATCTGGTCACATGCAGCGGGCCCAGGAGACCCTGACCAGACGAGGTCACCCGTCACCCAAGGCCCGGCTTGTCCGCGCCACGCTGACACGCCGCGACCCGTGCATGTATGCTGCATGCAGGCTGGTCGGCCCGCCGCGCGATCGATCGATCGGTAGGGGCGGGAGCAGCATGCATGTATGCTGAATGCAGGCTGTTTCGACCGGCGCAGAGGCGGAAGCACTGGGCGCCGCTAATCATGGCTTCATCAGGGCGCACCGGCACGAGCGGAGCTAGGTGTCTTTGTCGGGGTCAGCTGACCCCGATGAACTTAGACAAAATCAAGGTAAATTAGTATCTAAGCACTACATGACTCCAGTCATTTAAAGAGGCTGACTCCTATGACAAGCTGGCCTGGCTTCGCCCCTGCGCACCGGCCGGCGAAATTGTTTTGGTGCCAGCCATCGAGCAGCCGGGCCAGGGCACGCTACTCCTACACAGCCTGAGGCACGGAAACGTCAGATGGAGGCGGACCCCCGGACGAGAGGGAGGCGGCCCGGGGGACGCTGCGTGCGAGCAGCTCCGTCCGCCCGTCGTGCCGTCCGACGTCCGCGACGACGGCGACGTGCATTTGCATTTGCATGGCATGGGAGCTCCGTCCGGTTGCCGGTTGGTACAGTGTTGTTGTGGCCTCGTCTGACGGAGGTCGGGTGATGTCCTGCCTCCCTGTGAGTGTGTGCGCGCGCGAGAGAGAAATGCAGGTGTAGACAGTGATTCTTTTTGAAACCTCGATCTGTCTCGCGTGCTGTAACTTTGGGATGTGTTGTGCATACGCATAAATTTCCTTACTTCGTTCAGTATTTTTTCTGATCCAAAACCTACAGTAGAGTCAGAAAACCAAGAACTACGTCAGGCTAGGCCAGCGGGTCCAGTTGGGTCCGCCACGGCCAATTTGCTGACAGCCTGCATCACGGCTGCAACACTTTCAGCGGAATGTGCGCAAAGCCCAACAGGACTTCTTATGACATCGATCACCTCCGTTTTTCACCGCGGTAAATCATTGAGGACTCTTTGGATTGGAGAAAATTTTTCTGTTTCTCATATTTTTTTTCGAAATTAAATTGATTGTTGTATAATTTTTATAAAAATCTTGGGCTTCAAATAAACCCTGAGAGAACTTCCTCCTGATGGAAGTAGGCGCACGGCGCGGAGCAGTAATTATTTGCTCGTGCATGCTCGAACAGTCACAGCAGATTTCATCGCGCCCACTAGGCCACCACCGGCGCAGTGCAAGGCCATTCCATTCTGTTCCATGCAGCGAAGCGCCCAAGCCCAAGCCGTTTGCATTACAAAGATGAGTTCGATGGATCAAGCTGAGCTTGTGTGAGCATGCACGCTCCGAGCAGCTGTGGTGCATGGGACGGCGACCAGTCTTCGCATGGCCGTTTCCCGGGCGGGGACACATGATTTGTCTAGTCGCTATAGCCTGCATCTTCTCTTGGCTTGGCTTGGCGCGGGCACAAGTTGTCACCTGCGCCGTGCGCCATAGCTGCCGCTGTCCCCGCGCTCCGACTCATGCTTCCCTCCGGTCCGGCAATCATGCTCGCGCCAAAAGGAACCGGCTGGCGCGCCAGCTAGCAGCGTGACATGCCTCTGGGTCCATCGGCTACCAGTGTTTCAGCTTGTAGTAGTGGGGATGGTCTGATCGATCCGGCCGTCAAGTTCGACATCATATGCCACGCGCGGAAACAATACACGAACGCGTCATATGTAACCTCAGTGCACTATGTAGGTGGGCAATGGTTGAACAGGTTGAACTTTTTGGGACGCTATTGGTCTTGGAACCTCACGACGACGTTAAAGGCACGTTTAAGATTTCAAATAATATAATAAGTATTATATTATATATTTAAGTTAAGATTATAGTTATTTATTTATTATTTTTTATGTTTAATCTAATGTATTATATACTCGATTAATCAATCAAATACTATCTTTTTTCAGTTTGTTTCCATTAATTCAACTAATCAAACAAACAAACTATTATTTATATAATCAATCAGTCTGACTACAATAAATTTATTCTACTACATACGAACAAGGTTGAATCATAAAAGCAACCAAACAGATTCTCTAAGTGGAAGAAGACGCTACACGATCGTGGCTGAACGGCGACGGGCTGTTTGGCAACACAAGAACAGCGCAGAATCATGCTCGCTTACTGCTGACAGCGGGATTCGATTCGATCAATTGTCGTGGTGAAAGCACTGCATGCCTGACCAAGACAAAACAGGCCAGAGGCGGTTCCCGTCAGCTTTTGCCTTTCGCTCCCTTTCTCCTGATCAAATCAAATCAACACCAAAACCCTAGATGTTTCACGCACGGCTCGGCGGCTATAGCCTATAGCTGTACGCGGAACAGCACACGCGAGTGCGAGGCTGCGAGACTATGCGCGGAAGCTAGTCAGATGTGTTTTTTTAGTCTCAAACTTTGATTACAAGCTAACTAACATATTAACTTATACCACACGCACACCCTCACTCGCGCTTTGGTTTTTACTCAAGTTTTTTTTTATTGGCCCTCTACTCAAGTTGGACCAACGCCGAAGGTCCTAGATGTTTCAACAAAAACCAGCCGCTTCTATCTCCAAACAAGAAACTTATTTCGAGCTTCTTTTTCCAGCGCTTCTCCTCTTTCTACTACAATCGGACAGAAAAAACAAGCGGCTAGCCCCCCGCTTTTTTTCAGACGCGTCCGCATTGGGGCCTCGCACGCTGCACGCATCGTCGACGTCGTTCGTCGGTGGAGCTCGAGCTGTCGACGGAGTCTGCTCCGGGCCGCCGACCGCGTTGCCGTCGACGGAGTCTGCGCCGGCCAAGCCTTGGGAGCTCGAGGTCGCGCCGTTGCCTGGACCTCGCGCCGCCCGCCTCAGGAGCTCGCGCCGCCGCTGAGGGAACTCGAGCTCGCGGCGCCGCCTAGGGAGCTCGAGGTCGCGCCGTTGCCGGGACCTTGCGCCGCCCGCCTCAGGAGCTCGCGGCGCTGCCTTGGGAACTCGAGCTCGCGCCGCCGCTGGGAGGGAGCCCGCGCCCCTCCGCCTTGGGAGCTCGAGGTCGCACCGCCGCCGAAGCAAGAGCTAGGTTACCGCTGCCGGAGATAAAGCGGCGAGCGCGGCGGCCGTGGTCAACCGCGATGCGAGCAGCTACGTCTCGAGGCGAGACGGAGACGCGACGTCGTGGAGAAAAAAAGTTGGATGGCCAAACAAGCAGCTTATTTTAACTTAGCTTTTATTGGCCGCAGCTTATTTAGGCAGTTTAAAATAAACTGACTTATTTTTAAATTTCTGCGGTACCAGGACCTGGGTTACTTGCGTTCTTACACGAGGAAAGACTGGATGACGAATATCAGAGCCGTCGACTCAAGTTGGGCCCAATCGCCACGCCAGCAAGTACCACAAGCGAGGATATCACAGCCCGGTAAAAGGACGCAGAACGGATGCATTCGGGCCAAATCCACGTGACCCAGGTCACAAGAGGTCCACTCTACTGGGCCTTCGGTGAGCCCATAACTGAGCCGGTGAAGTCGATGAACCCGACACGTTGCTCGACTAGGCCGCCCGCCTCGCTCCCAAACCGCCGCATCGATTTCGAATGAGAGATCGCCCGTCCCCAATCTCGTCCCCTGCTCGCCGCTGGCCCGCCGCTACCATGGCGACTAGGGATTCCACCCCGTCCTCCACCATCCCCGCCGCCTCGTCCACCGGAACTGCCCGTATGCTCCACCCGCTCCTCCGTTCGCGACCGTGACCGCCCTTGCCGTGGGACGATGCCGGAGATTTGAAGCTCGGCTCCGGGTGAACCAGCTTCCGCGTGGTGCTTCGCTGGAGGCCGGCCGCGACGTAGCGGGGGCGGCAGTGGATCCGGTGGATTTGACTTCGGCGGGGAGGTTGGTCCGATCCCCCGCCACTAGTGGCGCTGCCGGCCCTAACCCTAGGTGCGTGCCAGTCCAACCGATCCTCTCGTTACCATTACTTGCTGCATGTGGTGTGTTGAGAATTGTGTTCGGATTTTCTTCATGTCGCATGATTGCCTGTACGTGCATCGTGGAATTGTGATGATCCGTTGGGGGTTTACACTTGGTTCCCTGATTCCTTGTCTAGGTTGACGAACGGATCTGCTTGGCATCGTGATCGTTTTGTTCTTCACGAATCTGCAATAACTCGAAAAGACTTAGCGCCTTAGCAGAGAGGGTTTATTCTTGAATATGTGTGGAACTGTGGATTACGTGTCTTTTTCCTGGCAGAGGTAGAATTTTGGATGGAATTGCATGGGAGATTATATTTCGGGCTTGCCCGGGTCACATGTTGTTATGAGTCAGATATAAGATGAGTTGCTGCTATTTTTCATGTGACACTATAATTGGATATCCTTGTTGGGTTGTACTTCTGCTAGAATTAGAGGTATATTGATACTTCCGGATTATAGTTAATGACGTTAGGGCAAATTTTGAGGTATATTGATACTGCTTCTAGTTTTTAATTGATGACGTTAGGCCAACGTTTTGAGGTATATTGATATGTCTGGTTTTTAATTGATGACGTTAGGCCAACACTTTTAGTTCATTTTTTTGGGTAAGAAAAGGGTTGTCATAACGTGGTCAAATAAAAACTAAATCTGGTGGGAGTCTTTATCTCTCATAGTTTTGCTTCACTACAATTTAAAAAGACTAGTCTAATACCCATGCTAACACTACGGTTTAAGAAACATAGGATAGGATAGGAAAAATAGAGACAAAAAAAAACATAGGATTTGAGATAATGTGCTTCTCTATTTCCATGGTAAATTTCTAAGAGGTCTCACCTCTTGGTAAGATTCCTATGAAATTGAGCCATAATAAGGTTCCGTTTGCGACACAGAACTTTTATAGGAATCAGTTCAATTTCATGAAAAAAATTGCAGAAATAGGAATAATTCCTCTGTTCCAAATAGGGCCTAAAGAAATCCTATGGATACTTCCTTTGCTTTAGCCCTCATTTGGAACGCCGTAATTTCACAAGAATCTCAATTTTTAAAAAGATACTCCTATTTTGTGTTGAGAAGGTTAATACCCCTCCTTGCAATAAGCTTTCTTAGGCAAATTTCATGTTCACCTTCATATGTTAATCAACATGTTTGAATGCAATGAACCAATAGCTAATCTTCAACTGTCACTTTTCTTTTGTCTGCTATATTCACTAGTAAATGCTCAATAATGTGCCCTGTGTAGTTTGATATCAGATTCTAAATGTGATTTTCATGTGGTTTTTGCTTCAGTGCACTAGCCTATGTATATTCTCTATTATTGTTTCACATGACTCATGATTATTTGCCATCTCATTTCATTTTATTTCTTAAAACAAAATATTTCCTTTTGCTGTCATGTTTGTTGACTTGGTTATTTCTCAGTTACATGGTTATTTTATCATCTTGTCCATCCTGTTCCTCACCTGAACATATATAATCTTCCATCATATAGGGGCATATTCATAGTTTCAGTATATGCTTTTGCACAAAAGAAATGTCAAATAAGCATTATGTTTGCAGTCTTGTCAAATTTCACTGCTGACGCAGGGCCTAATCCGTTAAGATGGTAGAAGTGCATAGCAATTATGGGGAAGAAGTTAACAACTCCAATACTGTTCAACACCACCCTTCTGCTCTAGTGCTCTTGATGGCTTAGGGCCTGTTTGGAAAGCAGGGATGAAAAATGTAGGATTGGAGAAAATGAAGGAATAGAGTAAGTGAGAAAACCGCATGAATTGAAAATAAAGGAATTGAGAACTGGTAGTGTTTGGATTGCAGGAATGAAAATCAGAGGAATTTTAAAATTAAAATATTAGTGCATTGATTAATCAGTACGGTTCTAGTATTTTTGTTTCATCTTCGTGTGTTCAACCATGACGGTTGATGTTAATGGCGTCGTCATGGTCTCGGACTTCATGAAGGAAAGAAATTCAGTGCTCCTTTGGAACGTAGGATTTTCATAGGAATTGCGGAGGAATTTCACAGGAATTAGTTCAATTTCACAGAAAAAACGTAGGAATAGGAAATTTTTCCTTCAATCCAAAGGGGGCCTCAAGAGGGAAGAGTGGATGTTTTGATTCCTGCGTTTTACGTTGGAACCTGATCCTTTCCGGAGGAATGTAGGGCTTCTTTCCTCCGTTGCAAATGGTTGATGACGTCAGAAAACAAAGGAATTCGTTCCTTTGGAATTTCCTTTGAAATTCCCGTAAGGCAAACGGGGCCTTAGAATATGGTAGCGATAGGATCTGCTGTATTCAAAGCATCATTTCAATTAGTTCAGAATCAGACTTGTATGGAATATACTCGTAGATGATTTTGTCGCTCTCTATATGCCTCAAATCAGCTTTAGCTGCCCCAACCCTGAGCTGTATCATTTCAATCTGGTGCGACTTGTTACTTTTTGGTTCTTTTTTTTTTTTGTCTATGGAACTAAACATAATTACTGAATTTCCTACGTGTATCCTTATGTGTTGTGTGACTCTGGTTCTTCTGATTATAGAAACTTTGTCGGGTGGTGGGTCGATGTTAGATCAATACTGCATGGGTTTAACTCGTTTTAATTGGTTTGTTAATTCAAGATATTTTGCTTCTCCATTTTATCTTAGCAGTTACAAGGCCCGATTGTATTCTGTACTTTGATAGGTGCATCCTAACGGTTCAACATAAGGGAATCCATAAAAAAGGAAATTCTAGTCAAGACGTTCATCTACTAGGACTTATTGGTGCTGAATAAATGAACCGTTCTTTGATGGATTTTGTGGTGATTGCAAACTATATTCAGCAATTTTTGCACTGCTAATTAAATGGTCTCTTCTTGTAGCAGGGACAACAGGAATCCAACTCCGGACCACAGTTTATTACGGTGCTATGGTCCATATCCCGTTGCAAGGGAGTTGTAGTGTAACAAGTTTAATCGTGCTGATAACATTGTAGGTACAAATCGAGACGATTAGAGCGTTCCCATGTCGCTACCTGCTCTTATATTTTACTCCTTCTGTTCTTTAATTTATGTCGTCGTTGATTTTTAAATTTAACTTTGACCATTTGTTTTATTCAAATTTTTTAATAAATTTCAAATATTTTGATATAATTTGATTTATCATTAAAGTTATTTAAATCACAATTTAAAATTTTACACATTTAAATAAATTTTTTAAATAAGACAAATAGTCAAAGTTAAATTTAAAATTCAACGGCGATATTAATTAAAGGATGGGGAGTAGTTCTCTATTTAGAATAGCTATTGATATGTTATCACCTGATTAATGAATACAAACAGGTTATCAGTATTACGACTCAATGCAAAGTTTCATTTCAGTCTCTGTATTATGAACGGCAACATATCGGGCCTTGAATGGTTTCTATTCAGCCCATCGCTTTCATGTGGCTTTATTGTGTGGCCATGTAACACAAAACAGGCCGGACGCATTTGGCCCACTTAAGATTCTCAACTAGTCTTTGCTTTTTCGTCCGTAACTTTATTGGGCCGCATATGTAGGCCCACTATACGTATTCTTAGGCGTTGTTAATGGGCCGCAAATTAGACCCACCATACATAACCTTATCAGGCCGTAAAAAGTAACCACGTATGTAATCTTAATGTAATAATACCAAAAATTTATGGACCATAATGCAAGCCCACTAAAAACAGTGTATATTAACGGGCCACAGTTAAGTTTACCAAACGTAAACTTATTGGGCCGTAAATAGATGCCCAATGTAATAATACTGAAACTTTAATGGGCCGTAATATACATTACTTGTTGGGCCGTAAAAGGTGGCCCAATGCAGCTAATCTTAGTGTTGTAATGGGCCGAAAATTAGGCCCACTTCGCATTACTTATCGGGCCATAAAAGGTGGCCCACTACGTGATCTTAATGGGCCGTAATAATACCGAAACTTTAATGGGCTTCAGTGCAGGCCCAGTAACAACAGTACACGTTAATGGGCTACTGTAAAGCCCACTAAGTGTAGCTTTACTGGGCCATAACTGGAGGCCCACTACATGTAACTGTAGTGGGCGGAAACAAAAGACAACTAGATGCCCGTAAATAGAGGCCGGCTACGAGGAACCATAATGGGCTGTAACAGAGACTCGCAAAGCATATCCTTTATGGGCTGCAGAAAAAGGCCCCTAAACGTAATCTTAAAAGGCTGCGAGGGACCACTAAGTATATGTTTTTGGGCTGGAAATATAGCCCCACTGCACATATCCTTACAAACCGTAAATAGAGGTCCACTACCCATAGCCTTAATGGGTCATAGTTAAGCCTTTTACACTACGGTCCGTTAAGGATCTACTAACAAACCGGGCCATCTAAATGGCGAACTCCTGTACCAAACCGGGCTGGAATTTTTGGAAGAATTTTAGCCCATTATCTCCTTTGACGCATGTCATCGTAAGAAGAGGATCGACATCTGATGCAGATACCACCTGTGAACGTGATGATCTAAGCTGGCTGACCATCTTTCGTACTACAAAGGTTTATATAGCTTCGACCACGAGTTAGGCTACCGCGTACAACTGATTTCCAAACCTCAAGTTATTCGGTTGCTGCTACCAAATTTTGCAATAGTTACCATTTTTTGAGTGAACTGATTACCAGTTACCATACATGCACGAACGTTTATCTTACCATCCCATTGATGTCCGTGGTTATTCCGATTCCATGCCAGTCGACTGAGGCCAATCAAAAAAATGAATAAGAGAGAGGAGAGGAGAAAGGTAGGTCTTAACTAAAAAGGAAAAATGCTTCAGTTCTATCGTTACAGGTGCCCTGTACGCATAATGGAATAGAATTGCAAGTTTATCAGACCTGAAACATAAAAAATAGACATCAATGAAGAGAATTAGATCAAATTTAAACATTTAAGGCCTCTTTGGTAGAGCTTTCAGCTCGATTCACTCTTAATTCTCCTGTGAAGTGATTCTGTGGCTGAAAGTCTCTACAATAAACTCTTCAAATCAAAACAGAGAATCACTTCACAGAATCAAGAGAAACTACTTTTTTCAGCTCTCAGCCCTTTACTTTATTTCAGAGAATCACTTTATAAAATCAGACAAAAATCACTTCTCTTGAAAAACAACGTTTGGCAGAACTCCCTTATTCTGCCAGAGAATCAGAAGCTGAGAGCTCTGCCAAAAGAGCCCTTACTTTTCTCCATTCACTTGTTAGAACTCATATCTGCTACCATGACAAACAACATATTAATTAATTTAGAATCAATCCGTAAGGCAAGATTTTCATACTACAGCGTGTACATGGAACTGCTGACAAGTCTTCCATTCCAAAGAATAGTTGTTTCCAAATCGTGAAAACTTTCACATATAACATAATAATGTTCTATTCTATATAGACATATACCGAGAACACAAACAAAAAGATTCATTTATGTTAAAGAAATATATAACACAAGCAATACCCTGATATATGACTTATACGCATGTAGTACGCTAAAACATGGGCCACATGGCCTCTTAGTTAATGTATCTATTTCTTGACATGAATTATCTGTTGCCATTATGCAGAGTACTGCATACCAATCATCCAGCAATAATCATCATATGGGGCATGCAAACAGACTTATGTGCCTTCCTTGGCCAAAAAAAAAAGTGCCCAGAACAGTAGTCTATTCTTGATAGTTGATACTGACCTAACGAAACTTAATTATGGCTGCTGGTTCAAGTTTGCAATCTGCTAAACTCAGTAGCAAATATTATTGTTAAGAGGCAATTGAAATGTTTCCTATCGATAAGAGGGAAAAGGAAATGGAGGAACCTAAGTTCCATCAAAATAGTTACTTATTGACTCATGTAAATAAAGCCAGGACAAGGTGGCAGTATGGCAAGCAAGAAGTTATCAATCATGTTCAGGGCAAGAAGTTTGAAACTGGCTCAAGTTTCTCAAGAACTTCTAGTGGACAGCCTAAATGCAGATTCAGTAAAAAAAGTATGCAATCTCTAGCTATTCTTGCAGAAAGGTTTTTACAGACAACAACATTACATTAGTTAAGAATATAAGCAAGCCCTGAATGATGTGTCCTTACAGATCAGCAGGACCGCGATAGCTCAACAGGGATGTGCCTAAATACTAATTTGAGGACAAAGACCAGACACCACAAAGTTATAGTTGAGCAGCGCAATTGTCCAATAAATGATAGGTGGTTGGTAAACACCAAGCAACAGCGAATATATAGGGGCTGACCTGCCAACTAAAGCAAGACACTTGGAGAACATAGGGAAGATAGGCCAGACTAATGCACTCGATGAACTAATTCACTTGCAATCTCACAAAAATCTAAAGAAAGGAATTAAAACCTCCTGACCAGACTGCAATGAAAAAAAAGTCCAAGCTCAAGGATGGAAACCCATTCCATGTGTAAGTTGAGTAAAAGACAGTGTGAATAGTTTAACAATCCATTTGGATGCATGTGCAATTTATTTGATTTTCTTGTGTGCAAAACTAATTAGAAAGGTGATTGCCCCCAAAAAAAATAAAATCAGAAAGGCGGCATTGCAGTGTGCCCTTTTTTTTTATTGAAAATGCAGTGAATCTAAGCTGGGATAGAAGTCCAGTAATAGCTAAATAAAACAGCCACATCTATGATTCCCAAATTGTCTGCTTTCTGGACCACAAATATGCTTAAAGGTACCACATGAGCCATGGCACCAGACGAGATACAAACATGATACAGCTTATGTCAACCTCAGGACATTCAAAGACACTATACCAGGGCATTGCGTTCAAAATTAAGAAATTAATTTACCAGCAACTCATAGCATTCGAGTTACACAACTTGCTCAGAGCAACGAATCGTGCCAATCCCAATAAATCGCTGGGGAACAACGTTCTAAAATTCTCCAAATAATTTCATTTGAGAATGCATAACAATGGCACCCAAACCCTAGAAATCACACTAGCAAGAGAACAAGCGATTCGACCAGATCAAGTTTGAGAAGAGTACGGACCTTCGGCGAGGAATTCTCCGTCGTCGAACGAGGAGACGGCGGACGCGGATGGGGCTCGACCCACCCATCCCTCAG
>BCLF01000015.1:2388141-2414426 GCA_001602275.1 Zoysia japonica
TGCAGCCCCGCGGCGGCGAGGCTGCGACGGCGGCCGCGAAGGGGCGGCGCGCGAGGCGGGCGGCGGTGGAGTGGTGGGTGGAGTCGAAGAAGCTGTGGGAGATCGTCGGGCCGGCCATCCTCCAGAGGATCGCGCTGTACGGGATCAACGTCGTCTCGCAGGCCTTCGTCGGCCACGTCGGCGACCTCGAGCTCGCCGCCTTCTCCATCGCCGCCACCGTCGTCGCCGGCTTCAACTTCGGGTTCTTGGTACGTTACACACACAATAAAATTGCTGCTTATAGCCTTATATGCATCGTTATATCATTCTTGGCGCGTGTTCGCACGCCCAAGTTCGCGATCGGGGATCTCTTCTTCTCTTTTCTGCCGGTTTCTAGAGGTATGTTGCGTGGTGGAGCCTACCGACCGCGGGAACAGCTTAGCCAGCCATAGCACATGGAGGAACATATCTTCCGCATTCGATCGATTTCAATTGACGCGAGAGTAGCTTAGATGCAACACCACACCCATCAATTTCCATCAAAGAATATGTACTACGTACCAGAATTTAAGCCGTCACAAATAACCGTGGACCGTCTATTTGAATAGAAATTAGACATTTTGATTAAAATCTGTTAGCCGAGACATTACCAAGAACAAAGTGACCAAATTACCGTGAGCATTTCTCCGTACCCTTTCGTTAACAGTCAGCACAAATGAAGATCCTCCGAGCCGCACTTTGCACTGCTAATCTACCAACACAAATAGGACCGACAGCATGTTCAAAACCTAAATTTAAATTTAGAGTGAATTTCACAAAACTATAGATATTTTAAAATATTATCACAAAACTACAAATTTTAACTATAGTTTCAAAAAATTACAGATTTACTACTGTAAATTTTAGACACATTACAAAAATCTGTTATTTTATGATAATAGTTTTGTGAAATTTACTCTTAAATTTATATCTGCGGAGAAAAAGACTAACTAGCAAGCTTGTTCGGGTTAACTCCGCAAGCGCGGATCATGAAGTGGTTGAGCTCAGGTTCTTGTGTTTTCTTGGACGCGGAATAGTCAAATTGACTTTGTCAATATTCGAATTAAGAAAAAGTTCCGTGTTTATTTGTCTGGCAATGTTGGCAATCAACACGAACAGCAACGTGCTGATTAATATATACCTCGTTGAGCGTCGCTGCCATAGCATTCCAGCTAATCGCCGCTATCTGCTAGGTAGTACCTTTCAGCCTTTTATTATTTTCCATGATGAAACGTGTTGTTTACGTGACAATTAGTCGGGTCTGATTGTAATTTTCTATTTTTCTCGTTTAATTAATGGCAGTGCTCCCGTCTTGCTTTCAAAAAACAAACATGTGTGTGCGCCGGCCTGGGTCTCTGTGTTGTATGCAGTCCCTCCATTTTATGTGGATAGTTGCTGTCGGCATAAACTAAAAACACAATCTACTGTACGTAGGAAGGATCCGACCATTTGGATCATCTGGACGTAGCCTTTTCCGTGATAAACTGCCAAGCCAAAACAGATTTGGTTGCATACGATTCTCTCTTCAGGAAACAATAAACAATTTTTGCTCTGCGTGTTCCAGTCCACAAATAGAAAAGAACAAATATACTCTCTCTGTTAAATTAATGTTACCATTGATTTTTATAATCAATTTTGATCATTCGTTTTATTTAAAAAATTTGCTCGAATATGTAAAATTTTAAGTTGTGGTTCAAATACCTTTAATGATAAATTAAATTATATTAAAATATATAAAATTTATAAAAAAAATTTGAATAAAATTTAAAAGTGAACGGGAACCAATGGTAGAGAGTGAGCGTTATCTGGCGTTTTTCTGTAGTCGTCAGGAAGTCTCCTGTGGCTGCTGGACGATTGCTGCCAGCGTCGGCATGTCATTGGTTCGCTGTTACTCCGTGTGCCGCTACTGTCCAGAAGCGCCAATCAGGACACCCATCGACTGCGTATTCATGCAGCTCACTGTCGCCGCAGGAGCCATACAATGTGGGCACGACTCTGGTCATCATTCTGCATTTCGTCACGGCTTACGTAACGACATGTAGATCAAGTAGTAGTATAATAATGTATTTGATTACGCAGTTAATAGGGTAGTTAATTGTGCGACCAGTAAAAAAAGATTTACGTAATGGCGGTGATAATTTGATTCTTGATGCTGTGCGTAGCTGGGCATGGCGAGCGCGCTGGAGACGTTGTGCGGGCAGGCGTTCGGCGCGAAGAAGCACCACATGCTGGGCGTGTACCTGCAGCGCTCGTGGGTCGTCCTGCTCCTCTTCGCCGCCGCGCTGACGCCGACCTACATCTTCATGGAGGACCTGCTGCTGCTGATCGGGCAGTCCCCGGAGCTGTCGCGGCTCGCCGGCCAGATGAGCATCTGGCTGCTCCCGCAGCATTTCGCCATGGCGATGCTGCTGCCGCTCACCCGGTTCCTGCAGAGCCAGCTCAAGAACTGGGTGACCGCGGTCACGGCCGGCGCCGCGCTCGCGGTGCACGTCGTGGTCACGTACCTCCTTGTGAACCATTTCGAGCTGGGGATCGTCGGGGCGGTCGCCGCCGCCGACCTGTCCTGGTGGCTGGTCGTGCTAGGCCAGTTCATCTACGTCATCGGTGGCGGGTGCCCGCTGTCGTGGAAGGGGTTCTCCATGGAGGCGTTCGCCGACTTTTGGGAGTTCATCAAGCTCTCCTCGGCGTCCGGGGTGATGCTCTGGTACGTTCGTTTCGTTCCAAGTGACCGTAGATTTTAGCAGCATTTCGAAGTTCTGAACTCATGCCAAATTTTCACGTACGCACACAGCTTGGAGAACTGGTACTACAGATTGTTGATCCTCCTGACAGGGTACTTGAAGAACGCTGAAGTCGCGGTGGACGCACTCTCCATATGGTAATTTCGGTGGTCATCATGCAGGGCATCATCTGGCATTCGCATCCAAATCAATCTCCATGCCTAATAAGTGAATTGCCATTGGTTCCTTACCCTAATGCAGTCAGACGATCAATGGCTGGGAGATGATGATTCCATTCGGGTTCTTGGCAGCAACAGGGTACGTATACATCAGAATGCAATCAGTGTAGTAATATGTCACTGAGAGGTCTATACACTAATGACTTTGGGTATCCTGCAAATGGCAGCGTGAGGGTGGCAAACGAGCTCGGCGCCGGGAGCGGCAAAGGCGCGCGCTTCGCCATCATCGTGTCCATCACGACCTCCGTGGTGATCGGCGTCGTGTTCTGGTGCTTGATCCTGTATTTCGACGACAGCATCGCGCTGCTCTTTACGACGAGCAAGGTCTTGCTCGACGCCGTGCACAACCTGTCCGTGCTGCTCGCCTTCACCATCCTCCTCAACAGCGTGCAGCCTGTTCTCTCAGGCAAGCTTCTGCTGATCCTGATGAACCACATGTGTCCATATAAGACATGAGCAGTGCTAACCCGGCATCGATCGCCATTTTGTTGCTTGCTGCAGGGGTGGCCATCGGTTCAGGATGGCAAGCGTTGGTGGCCTACGTGAACATCGGAACATACTACTTCATCGGTGTCCCCCTGGGCATCATACTCGGTTGGCCCCTGCATTTCGGGGTTGCGGTAATGCTATGAACACTGCACATATTCCACAGTTACTTAGAAATTTGAGCAGATTAAAACCATCACCAAGTTATTCATTTTGTGCAAAACAGCGGAACACACGACAAAATGTCGGTTGATCTTAACAGTTGATGCCTGAATTTTAGGGGATCTGGTCGGGAATGATTGGAGGGACAGCCGTCCAGACGGTGCTACTGGCCTACCTCACTGTAAGATGCGACTGGGATGAAGAGGTTTGCATCTGGAAGTTCCCTGCTTCTGTGTACACGAAATGGGCCTGAACATTCCTTCTTCATTACCTTGCCAATTTGTTCCATGGAGATTTGAAGTTTGAATTGTATTTTGTCTTTGCAGGCCAAAAAAGCCAGTGCAAGAATGGAAGTATGGGCTAGGTCAAAATGAAGATGCTGAAGGTGCCGTTCTTATCTGCAGAGAAAATGGAGCTCAGTTGAGTAACGCTCACTTTTGACCAGGGAAAAAAGGAAAACAAAATATGATTAAAAAAAAAAGAGTCCGTTTGCAGCATGCTATATACGGCCATGAGCCCCAAGATTCCAACACTGCCGTTGGCGGCTGAATATACTCTGGAAGTCTCCGAGAGACCGAGAGGAGTGGCAAAGACGGTACTGCTCCGTTCGGAAATCGTTATCACCGGCTAGCTAGTTTAAATATGAACTAGCCGGTGACAATAATTTTAAAATAGAGAAAGTACATATTTGTGATTCTTTTTTATCTATGTAATTAACCTACACTTTTGTGTCGAGATTCCCACGTTCAAACAGCTATCTGTTTACTATGTTCAATATTTGTTAAAAAAAAAAGAGTCGCCACTTGAAAAAGAAAATAATGGTTCACATCGCTACATTTTAAGGCCTCGTTAAATGACTTATTCTTGAACGACAATAGTGGATATTTTCCCCCTTTTCGCCAGGTATTGGAATTAGATTATTCTTCCATCATATCTTTTCTATAGGTTCCCTGGTTCTTGGCCACAGCCTGCAGCACCTGATGCTCCATTACCGTGAAACGAAAATTCAATTTGCATTGATCCTGCATGATGGATGTTTATTCGCCATTCTCTACTACAGCAATATTTTCATAATTTTCCTTCAGCATTTTTGCCTGTTTTTTTGGTAGTACCTTAATTACTAAATGTATTTTCTTCTCACTTTGAAGCACCTTATCTCAAGATTTGTCACTCCTGTACCATATTTTAGCACTCTAGAGCCTTTGGCCCACATTTAAATGCGTATATTGGCACCTTCATAACATTAAAAAAATGACATTTGGGCAGTGATCACAATCTCTATATGCCATACCGTCCGACGGCTGAAGATCCTTTTGTGTCACTCATAAGATCCGTGAAGTCATAGTAAACCTTTGTTTATTCTCCCACACATACATGACACAGCGACCTATTTATGCCGAGGAGCCAGTCACCGCGCGCCNNNNCCCCCCCCCCCCCCCCCCCCCCCCACACACACACACGCGCGCGCGCACACACACCGCTCAACCAAAACTGGTGCATGCGTGCGTAGGTCGTAGCGTGGCGCGATGGAGGACGAGAAGGCGACCACGCCGCTGCTGCAGCCGCACGGAGATGGTGGGGTATCGAAGAGGTGCTCCGGCGTGAGGCCGGCAGCGTTGGAGTGGTGGGTGGAGTCGAAGAAGCTGTGGCGCATCGTGGGGCCGGCCATCTTCCAGCGGATCGCGCTGTACGGGATCAACGTCGCCTCGCAGGCCTTCATCGGCCACCTCGGCGACCTCGAGCTCGCCGCCTTCTCCATCGCCGCCACCGTCGTCGCCGGCTTCAACTTCGGGTTCTTGGTACGTGATTACGCACATCTTACGAACCAAGCGTTCTTGCTTACTGCTGTTTCTTAACTGCCGTAGCGTTGAAATCGTTTGCTCTGTTTAGCTTCTGGGTGGTATCATCCTGAACTGGAGCTGAACTGACCGACATTACAGGAGCGGCATAAATAGCTGTTCTTCACGACAGTAACGATGGGATCCTCTCATCGCGTTCTCAGCCAACCTGCTGCTTTCTAGTGTTTGTAATTTTACAAGGGTGCATCCACAACAACGATGGGATCTCTGTCGTTTTCGATGCAGTATTTTTATGTGGATGATTGCTGCTGACGATGCGCAGGAAATCTACATGCTCTAGTCTATGCAGAAGAATCCGATCTAGGGATTGCATACTGCCGAAACTGACGGCGCAAGTTGCATTCTTTATGCTTCATGTCGGAATGAAGAGCCGTGCTCTGATCGATGGTCGCGCGCCGGATAGATCGTTCTAAACCCCTGCTATTTTTATTCCTAATGATTACTCCATGTGTGGCGCTGCCTGCTTGTTTCCTTCTGCCCTCTGTGGTCATTGCAGACGCCAGCGTCTACTGGCGGGAGCGGGATTAGTTGCAGTGATTTAAAAAATGTCGGTGTTCTGACCATTGATATAGTAAAATTTACGAAATTAGAGAGATTATTCATGCGCTCTTCGTATTCGAATAGTCTAAGTCTACAAAAGATACTCAAAATTAACCTGGTTCAGATCATCAAGAGACGTAATACCCTACGTTCAGGGACAAAAGAGATCAAATGGTATAAATTCAAAAATACGAGTACAACGCGGAAGGGTTTTGGCTCAATCCAAAAACTCGAGCTTATATGAGTGGATGTGGTAACAGTGAGGTGGCTTAAACTTGTTCTGCTATTGTCCTCTATTCGTCTAATGCCCCAGGGTACCTTTTTTATAGGGGTCAGATCGTAGGCATTAACTTAGCGCCTACAGAATCTGCTGGCCCTCCGTCAGGTGGGGCTTTGGTCGTCGCCTGAGTTGGTCGTCTGGTGCCCGCTGGCGCTGGTGCAGTTGCCCGGTTACTTTTGTACGTCCTTTATCTAGTCGCGAGAGAAAAAGACACTTTTCTATCTTGCTTTACCGATTGCTTGACTGCTTTACCAACTTCGAGAACGCTTTACCTCCTGACAAGGTTGCATTACCTCTTGTTATACGTTGGCAGAGAATCTCTGTGGCTGTCAGTGGTTGATTGCTAAGGCGGTGCCCGACCCTTGGGGGTCGGGTCAGAGCATTGGCTTCTAGCCGTTGGTGGGCTGAATCTTGTTGTTGTGTAGCTTCGACTTTTCATCGGTCGAGCTTAGACGTTTGCACGGTTTCGATCTCTAAGGTCGGGACGTTCTTGGCGGGATGTGATCTTTCGTGTGCCGTAGACAGATTGTGGGCTGTAGTTTGTAGATGGGCCTTCGTGTAAAGATTGGGTTCGTAAGTACCCGAGGTATACTATCCCGACAGTAGCCTCCGAGCCCTGCGCCGTTTGCAATTCTTGTTGAGATAGCGCTGGGCTGACCCTTGTTGAAGTATGACTCCTGATCCTACAGGGGCGCGCGAGCGCGCCCGTAGGGCGTAGCCTCCGAGCCCCCAAGCGATTGGAAGGATCGGTCGTGGGCTTAGTCTTCGTGCTCGACATCGTTCGTCATGGTTGATACTACGGAGGCGCGCGAGCATGCCCGTAGGGTGTAGTCCCCGAGCGATCCGGAGGGTCGGTCATGAGCTTAGTCTTCGATAGTTCCCGACCCTTGAGGTCGGTTTGAGGCTGATTTTTGTTATTAACTCGAGACAGATGCCTAGATTGGGCTGGCCGGGCCGGCCTCGTCTCATGATCAGTATCGCGCCTTGGTTAAACTGGGCAGTCCAGTCGTTTTCTATGATCAGCGCCTCGAGCAAGTATCGGGCCGGTCGGTTTATCGCTCGACCTCTCGTTTGTCTCGATCCATGAGATGACTCACGGTGTTAGTAACGGGCACCCACGATGGCACAGTTACTGCGCCATCGCGTCATGGTGAGTAGGGGTGAGTAACGTTCATCCCCCCTGGTAGTCTTTAAAAAGGGGGGCGCGGTGATTTCAAAATTCACCGGCCCTTCGTTGTCTTCGTCTTCAATCTTCCTTGCGCTAACTCGCCTTGGCATTCAGAGTTCATCGTCTTCGTCTTCATCGCCGTTGTCGCGTCCATTCCGGCAGCCACTGCGACCGTCTTCGTCTTCATCGTCGCTGTGATGGAAGGTGCGTGGAAGCCCTCCGCCGTCTCGGAGGAAGTGCTCGAGTCCTACCATAGCGCTAGACTGTTGCCGTCGAAGGAAGCCAGCGAGTGGGAGGCGGCGGAGCACCAGGAGGTGCCGGCGCCGCCTGAGGGAAAGATTGTCAGCTTCCTTGCCTTCCTCGAGCGCGGGCTGATGCTTCCGGGCACCTTCTTCCGCACGCTGATGCTCCACTACGGCGTGTGCCTCCACCACCTCAACCCCAACGGCATCCTCCAGATCGCCATCTTCATCACGCTCTGCGAAGCGTATCTAGGGGTGGCTCTTGGCCTGCAGCTATGGCCGTACTTCTTACAAGCCAGCCAGCTGCAGAAGTCATCCGATGGGGCTAGGCAGGTTGGCGGTGCCGCGATCATGCTTCAGAGCGATGAGGCGAAGGAATACATCAAGGTGTCACTGAAGAAGTCCTTGAAAGGCTGGCATGACGGGTGGTTTTACATCAAGAACGTCACCCCTGGCCTCTTGGCATTTTGCAACGCACCGACCGAGGCGACCGACCTGTGGAAGGCAAAGGTGATAGCCGAGGAGAAGAACGAGTTGAGGCCGTTGCTGCAGAAGATCCGACGGCTGAGGGACGAGGGGTTGAACGGCGTCGCCATCATTGCTACCTTCGTGCGGCGTCGGGTTCAGCCGCTGTGCTTCCGATCCTTCCCCATGAACAACTATGAGGAGAAGGACGATGTCACCCAGGAGGTGGTTGGGATCGAGCTGAGCGACCGGGAGGTCGCCCAGCGGGTCGACAGGCTGCTGGAGGGAGACGTCTCCGACGAGATGTTCAAGGGCCCGCAGCCCCTTGACAAGGATCACCCGACCCTGGTCAGTTGGCTGCCTCTTGCCTGTGTTATTCCAGTTTGCAGAGTAGATCAGGTCGGGTCGTGGATCGGAGTCGGACTTAGTCGTGTCGTCGCTGCAGGTCCTGTCGGGGGCCGCGCTTGGGTTGAGAGACGTAGTCAGGACAAGCGCTGCAAGCGGGTCCCCAGCTAAGAAGAAGAAGGCCGTCAAGAGACGGCGTCGCACTGGCTTGAAGTCGTTCTCGACCGGCAGTCCGACTGTTTCTGTGCCAACTGTGCGGCCTGCTCAGAGGTCGGTTGGGGCCCCTTCAAGCACAAGTGCAAGGTCGGGGGTTCCGACCCTGACCACCGAGACTGCTGCGTCGCAGGCGATGGCTCCGGTTGACGTTAGGAGCTCGGCGTCGTCTGAGGACGTGGTCCCGCCTTCGCCGAAGAGGACGAGGACCAAGGGGTCGGCGAGCGCAGAGGTCGACTCCGCGACCGCGGCGGCGGCCGTCACGGTCCAGGTGGCAAGAACTAGGGCGGCTCAGCCCTCGGGCGCAGGGCAACCGGCTCTTCCTCGGATCCGGAGGATCCCGATGCACCAGTCGAGGGTGTAAGTTTCTGCACCTTTAATTTAGATGTAAATTTCATTTGAGTTAGTTTGTTTCTGACTTGTTTAGCGGTGTGCAGGCCTCCATCCCCGGTCGCTGCAATGCGTTTGGCTGCGGCCGCTACGACGTCGACGTCTGAGGATATCGTTGGTGAAGCCGACGCTGGCACCGGTGTGGTGGCGCACGCGGCGGCACCACCCCAACCGTCTGATGTTCATGACCCGTCGACCCCGAGGGTCGGCGGTGCACTGCTGCTGCCGTCTCCCTCGACAGTAGGAAGTGGCGGCCGAAGCACAAGAAGAGGTAGCCGCCAAAGTCCAGGAAGAGGAGGCAGCTACCAAGGATTGAGAGGAGGAAGCCGCCAAGGTCCTGGAGGAGACGGTTCCTGAGATCCAAGAAAGGGCTGCCACCGAGGAGGAGAGGGAAGACTCCTCTCCGGCTCTTGATGCCGGAGGGGAGGTTGAAATGATGGAGGCTGAGAGTCCGAGGGGATCTCCCCCGTCTTTGGCCCACGAAGAACCGGCTGGCCAAGTCTCGCCCGCAGCGCGCGGGAGCTGAGCGAGACAGCCGTCGGGAAGTAGCCGGAAGTCCCCCTGGCAGACCCGTCCAAGGGCGTGCAGGGGACTACCGCGAAGGAGGTCGGCGAGCCGTCGACGAGTGCGGCCCCGGCCGGTGCGAGCGGAACCGCGAAGAGGTGCTGGAGGGAGGAGGGACCGAGCTGGCCATGACGCCGACGACACCATCGGCTATCACGGGGGTGCCTGACTCCTCGGCCTCCGACTTGCTGAGGACCGGGAGGAGGGGCGATCTTACGCCTGAGGCCGTGGCCGAGGCGTATAACTTCTACAACGACCGGATGGCCGGGGTCCGTCGCTCCAACCTCGCGATGGCCTCTGGCCTCCATCGGCGGCTCGGCATAACAGACGAATGCCAAGCCCTCTTCGACGATCCGTACCTGATGGAGTGTCGGGTAAGTTTGAACATTTTAAGTTTCTTAGTCGAACCTGTTCGTTGCGATGTTGAATGTTGTCGTTTGCAGGCGAATCTTGCCGCGGCCGTGGGTTAACCTCCCCGAGGCTATGCTCTGCAAGCCGAGGTTGACGCTCTTCGGGTGGAGCTGGAGAGAACCCGGGCTGGTTGGGACGCCTCGAGAGACTCCGTGACCCAGCTGCACCACCAGCTCAATGCTGCCCAGGAGGCAAGCCGCATCTCGCTCGACGAGGCCAACTGGGCGCATATGGATGCTGTGTCGGCGCGGTCGGAAAACCGGGGGCTCACCTTCGATCTCACCTCCGCGCGGGAGACAATCGAAAGTAAGTTAGTTAAACAGTTTTTAAGCTTTACTGTATTAAAGGCCGGGGTCGGGTCCCGACTCAAGACTTTGTCTTTTTGTAGAGCTGCGGAGGCAAACCGTCCAGCACGACGCCGAGGTGCGGCGCCTTAGAGACCTCCTGGCCCACGCCGATGGGGTCCACCAGAGTGCCGAGGCCTCTACCAAGAGGGCCTTGAAGCAGCGTCAACGAGCCTTGGAACAACGGGACCTGATCAACTCGGAGCGGGCCGTCGCAGAGGCCGAAGTCGAGCGGCTGTCGGAGGAATTGCAGGAGATGCAGTAGGCTGCCTCTGAGGTCCAGGAGGCCCGCCTGGTTGCCGAGGCCAAGGTTGAGCGACTTCAGACGGAGTTGAACGAGGTCAAGGGCCTTGTCGAAGCTGTGGTAAAAGAACGGGATGGTAAGTGTCGTACATTTTTTGTTTATTGATTAGCCTTGGGGGTCGGTCGTTTGACAGTGTATTTGCTGCAGCTCTGGTCGGTGAGTTCCGACCCTTGAGGTCCGCGAGCCGACGTCTGCTCTATCGTATCTTCGCCGGTGTGCATGAGAACTCCCTCTCGACGGAGTTCGTGACGCACATGCTGCAGCAGCTCTCGGGCATCATCGCCGCCGAGGTGATGAGGGCGCTGGAGGACGGGGCCTCGCTGACCCTGGCGCTGACCTGCCCCCACTATCTGGACGTGGACTTCGGACGAATCATCGAGGGTTTCGCTTTCGGGTTGTCGGAGGAGGAGATGATGGCGCTGAGGCCGAGATGCAGCCGTCGGCACGGGCGGTCGTCGTCGACTTCAATGGGCCAGAACTTATTCGGGAGCGGTTCGGCCACCTTCCCCACGTGCAGCAGCGGCACTCTTAGTTATTTGTAGAAAGTAGTAGCATTTTGCATCCGACAGTGTAATAGACACTTTTGGATGATGTGTGAATACGCAAGTTTCTGACCCTCTTCTGTTTCAATTTTTTGCACTTAGTGTTTCTCAAGTTTCGTTGGGCGTGGATCAAGCGACTGGGTCGGATATAACTCGTAGGGTCGAGTGTCGGGCTCGATACAGCCGTAGAGCGTCACCAACGCCGAGTCGGATCGTTAGACGCGAGGAAAACTTGAACGAAAGCGCTTTCGTAACTTGGCAGGTCTAAAGGTCACCCGCGAAACTTGGCGCGGGTCGGGGATCGAGCCCCGAGGAAACGGAGGGAGGCACGGAGCCTTTCGCGAGACTAAGGCATGGAGCCTTAGAGCGTGGGAACGAGGCGCGGAGCCTTGTCGAGGCTAAGGAACGGAGCCTTAGAACGTAGGAACGAAGCTCAAGGCCTAAATGGTCGAATGCGAAGGGGTTGATTGTTTCGACCCTCAAGTGGGGACTCTGTGATTAGCCCCGGGGTAGTGAAGGGTAGACGAGTCGGCTGTGCTTCACTGCCAAAAAAATAGTTAGCGAGACAAGAGGATGCATAGAAACTTAGCTGATTTTATTATGCGTAGAAATGACGTAAGTTCTCAATATTCTAGGCATAGGCTAGCTCTCTGTCGCCCTCGGTCGCTAGCTTGTACGCGCTGGGCCTTAAGACTCGCTTAATTACATAAGGACCCTCTCATAGGGGTGATAGCTTGTGGTGGTCGGTCTTGTCTTGCACTCTCTTGAGCACAAGATCGCCGACGTTGAAGGTACGACCCTTGATGCGCCGAGCGTGTAGTCGTTGCAGACTTTGCTGGTACTTGGCCAACCGTAGAATAGCGACATGGCGCACCTCGTCCAGCTGATCCAGGGCGTCTTGCCGCGCAGCTTCCGACATTTTTCGTTGTAGGCTCGGACCCTCGGAGAGTCGTAGTCGAGGTCGGTCGGCAGCATAGCTTTCACTCCGATGGTCATGAAGAAGGGGGTGAACCCCGTGGTTCTGTTGGGGGTTGCTCGTAAGCCCCACAACACGGACGGGAGTTCTTTGACCCACCGCCCGGTCGCTTGCCTGACGGAGTCGTAGATCCGAGGCTTCAATCCTTGCAGCACCATCCCATTGGCGCGTTCGACCTGACCGTTAGTCCTCGGATGGGCGACGGAGGCGAAGTCGAGCCGGATATGGTACTCCTCGCAAAATTCCTGAAAGACGTGACCGGTAAACTGCGTGTCATTGTTGGTGATGGAGTGTGACACTCCAAAGCGGTAGTTAATGTCGCGGATGAACTCAACAGCCCGGGCGGAACTGATGCAGGGGGTCGGCTTCGCCTCAATCCTTTTGGTGAACTTGTCGACAGTGACGAAGAGGTGGGTGAAGCCCTCGGGTGCTGGTCGGAAAGGCCCGAGGACGTCGAGTCCCCAGACCGCAAATGGTCATGTGATCGAAATCGTCTAGAGCTCCTGGGCCGGCAGATGGGTCTGTCAGGCGTAGAACTAACAACCTCTGCAAGAGCGAACGAGTTTCTCGCCGTCGGAGACTGCTCTGGGCCAGTAAAACCCTTGGCAGAAAACTTTCTCGACCAAGGTCTTTGGAGCGGTGTGATGACCGCAAATACCTGAGTGGATGTCGTCGAGGAGATGGAGACCCTCCGCCTGAAGGATGCAGCGCTGGATAACGCCACTGGGACTCCGCTTGTAGAGTTCATCATAGACCTTGGCTTGCTGCGAGACCCGTCGGGCCTCGTTGGTGTCGGCTGGAAGTGTGCCGTCTTGTAGGAAGGCGTAGATGTCCTGGGACCAGTCGAGGATGATAGCCATAATTTCTGCCCCAGAGGTCGGGTTCTGCTCGCTGACTGCTGCCTCGACCTGGGGTCGGCGACATCATCTTTGAGCTTGATCGTTGGCTTCGAGAGGATCTCGAGGAAGATGTCATCGGGGATCGGATCCTGCCCCGAGGCCATCCGGGTAAGGGTGTCGGCTGCTTCGTTGTCGCGGCGTAGAACGTGATGGAGCTCGAGCCCGTCGAACTTGTCTTCGAGCTTGTGAACTTCCTGCCAATAAATCTCCATCTTGGGTCTCGACAGCTTGATATCTTCATGATTTGGTTCACGACGAGCTTGGAGTCGCCCTTGACCTAGAGCCGTCGGACGCCGAGGGTGATGGCCATTCGGAGGTCATGTAGCAGGGCTCCATACTCTGCAGCGTTATTGGAGAGAGAGAAGTGGATCTGCAGTATGTACCGGAACTTGTCTCCCTTGGGAGAAACGAGAATGACGCCAGCCCCTGAGCCCTTCAGCCGGCAAGAGCCATCGAAGAACATAGTCCAGTGCTCGAGGTCGACGGCATCTGATGGTTCTTGTGCCTCGGTCCACTTGGCGATGAAGTCGGTGAGGGTCTGAGACTTGATGGCTTGCCGCGGCACGTAGGTGATGTTGTGGCCCATGAGCTCCATAGCCCACGTGATGATGCGCCCAACCATGTCTTTGCCGTTGATGATCTCCCCGAGAGGGAAGCTCGTCACCACTCGGATGGAGTAGCTGTCGAAGTAGTGCCGACGCTTATGGCTGGTGATGAGGATCGCGTAGAGCAGCTTCTCCACTTGGGTATACTGGGTCTTGGCGTCAGCGAGCACCTCACTGATGATGTAGACGAGCCGCTGGATCTTCAAGGCCCGACCCTCCTCCCGTCGCTCGACGACGAGGACAGTGCTGACGACCTTAGTGGTTGCGAAAATTTAGAGGAGTAGTGGTTCACCAGGGGTCGGCAAGGTTAAGACTGGCGGAGAAAACAATGTAGTCTTCAGTTGCTCGAAAGCTTCTTGGGCCTCGACGGTCTAGGTGAAGCGGTCGGACTTTCGAAGGATTCGGTAAAAAGGCATGGCCTTCTCACTCAATCGAGAGATGAAATGGCTGAGGGCCGTCGGGCACCCAGTGAGCTTCTAGACACTCTTGACGTTGTTGATGGGTCCGAGGTTGCGGATGGCGGCGATCTTCTCAGGATTGGCTTCGATGCCGCGCTCGGAGATGACGAACCCGAGGAGCTTGCCGGTGGGGACACCAAAGACGTACTTCTCGGGGTTGAGCTTGATGTGGAACTTTCAGAGGTTGACGAAGGTTTCCTCCAGGTCTTCAATGAGGCCGGCCGCTTGCCGAGTCTTGATGACGATGTCGTCAACACAGACCTCCAGGTTTCGACCCAGCTGGTCGTGGAAGCACTTCTGCATGCAGCGCTGATACGTGGCACCGGCATTCTTGAGGCCGAGAGGTATGGTGATGTAGCAGAACGAGCCGAAGGGCGTAATGAATGACGTAGCCGGCTGGTGGGAGCCGCACATGGATATTTGATGGTACTCGGAGTACGCATCAAGAAAGCTAAGAGTTTCGCAGCCGGCGGTGGAATCGACCACCTGATCTATGCGCGGCACGTGTAGTCAACGCACATCCTCCATTTCTTTTTTTTAACCATTACAGGGTTGGCCAGTCACTCAGTGTGGTAGACCTCTTTAATGAACTTAGCATCAAACAGTTTGGTGATCTCCTCGATGGCGCGGCGCTTCTCGTCATCGAAGCGTCGGAGTCGTTGCTTCACTGGTCGAGAGCCGAGAATGATGTTCAGAGAGTGCTCAACGACCTCTCTCGAGATGCCTGGCATATCAGACGGTGCCCAGGCGAAGACATCTCGATTTCAGATGAGAAAGTCGACGAGCACGCTTTTCTATTCATCGAAAAGCGCTGTCCTGATCCTGGCCTTCTTGGTTGGGTCGGTGCTGTCGAGCAGGAGCTCCTTGGAGTCATCGGCCAGCTCGAAGGACGTAAAGGTTGAAGGCTTGGAGTCGAGAGTTGCAGTCAGCACCTGGGACTTGCGGATCTCTTCCAGTTGGGCCGACCCTGCGAGAGCGACGGCCAGCTCATAGCTTTTTTGCTCGTAGACGAGAGCGTGCCTAAAGAGGGACGTCAGGGTGATGACACCTTTGGGCCTCAGCATCTTGAGCTTGAGGTAGATGTAGGTGAGGATGGCCATGAACTTGGCGTAGGCGGGTTGGCTGAAGATGGCATGGTAGACGCTGGAGAAATCAACCACCTCGAAGGTGAGCTTCTCCGTCCTGGAGTTGTCACGGTTGCCGAAGGTGACTGGCAAAATGATCCGACCCAAGGGTACCGCGCTACCCCTAGGGATGATGCTATGAAATGGAACATTGCTCGGACGGAGGTCGAACTCCGAGAGCTTCATAGCCTTGAAGGTGTCGATGTAGAGGATGTTGAGGGCACTGCTTCCATCCATGAAGACTTTGGTCAGACGTGTGGTGTTGATGATTGGATCCAGCACCAAGGGCAGGCGCCCCGGCTGAGGCACGTAGTCGGGGTGGTCTGATCTGTCGAAGATGATCGGGGCCTCCAAGCACTTGAGGTACGTGGGCATAGCGGGGTCGATGAGATTGACCTCCCGCCACGTCTGCTTCTGGTGGCGCCGTGACTTGTGAGCCACCGGTCGGCCGAGGATTATCAGGCAGTCCTCCGGCTCAGAAAAGGCGTTGTCGACGTTACCCTCGGCCTCCTTCATAGGAGGGTCGAGATTTTGATGCTACGGGAGTCGGGTCGGAAGTGACCTCTATAGAAGGCTCGTATGAGGTGGCAATCCCGCAAGGTGTGCTTGACGGGGATCGCATGGTTGGTGCAGATCTTGTCGAACATCTTTTTGAAATGGTTGTTGTGGTCGACTGGCTCCTTTGCTTGGGGTTGGGGTGGACGCTCGGTGACGCCCACGAACTCCTCGTCGTGTCAGCGGTTCTTCTACTTCTTGCTGCTCGAGCCGCCCCCGTACCGATCATCCCTGCGGCCGGAGCGGTTGTCGTTCTTGCGGTCGGCCTTGGACTTCTCTTTGTCCTTGGTCCGATCCCGATCGAAATTGGCTTGGACAGCCTCCTCCCCGGTGCTAAAGGTGGTGGCGATATCGAGAAGGGCGCGCGTCGTCCGAGGGTTTTTACACCCCAGCTTGTGAACGAGCGCCTTGGACGTCGTGCCGCAGGTAAAGGCGTTGATGACGTCAGCGTCGCTCACGTCGGGTAGCTCATTTTGCTTGCGTGAAAAGCGTTGGATGAAGTCGCGGAGCGATTCACCGGGGTTCTGCTTGCAGTTCTTCAGATCCGAGGAGTTACTCGGGCGGGTGTAGGTCCTCTGGAAGTTGCCGACGAAGGCGTGGCGGAGATCGGACCAATCGTGGATGCTGTCCCTAGAAAGATGCTCGAGCCACCCCTGACTGAATCAGACAGGAAGAGTGGCAGGTACTGCATGGCGAATAGGTCATCGGCGCCATCGGCTCTGCACGCAAGATTATAATTCTCTAGCCAGTGGACAGGGTTGGTCTCACTAGTGTATCAGACGATGTTGGTCAGAGCGCGGAATCTCTGAGGAAAAAGAGCTCTCCGGATGTGGGACCCGAACGCTCAGGGCCCGACCTCATCAGGACTGAGGCTTCGAACGTGGTCGCAGTTGCACCGACGGTGGCGATGGTCAGGAGACCGCTCCCGCCGAGTCAACGTGGTCGTAGCTGCGCCGACGGTGGCGATGGTCAGGAGACCGCTCCAGGCCTGGACTCGGCGTAACGATCGCTCCTGGCTTGCTTCCGCGCGTCGATCGTGTGACGAGCGTCACGGTGCTCTCCGAGGCGCTGACGAACGTTGCCAGCCAGAGGGTACGGATCGCGCGCCTCAGTCCGACCGCGGCGCTCGGCCGGTGGGAGCTGTGCGCCTCAGAGTGCAGACAAAGCGAGGGTTCAGGTTGTTGAAGTGCGTCGTCGAGGTAGACGCGAAGACGATCGTAGGTCTCCTTGAGCATGGAGTTGTCGGGCGTGACGGACTCGTAGAGGACGTAAGCCGCCGCCGCCAGATTCTCGTACGGCGTGTCGAAGGCGAGCTTGCCGCCGTTCATTATCTGCTGAGAAGTGGACCGGGCCCGAGCTCGGGTGCCACCGCTTGTCATAGCAACACCGACAGCTTGCGCCGGAGAGTGTTTTCGACGACAGAAAGAGCGCGGCGGTGCGAAGAAGAGTCATCGTCAAGAGCCTTGCCGGGGGTATCGACCTCCGCGGCCTTGTTAGGCAGTAGCGTGAAGCACTCACGGGACGGGTCATAGCCCAACACATCGTGAGGCAGGCGACGAGGTGAACGACGGTGAGGCGAGCGATGCCGAGGCGAACGCCGCTTGCGCGGGGTCTAAAGGTGAAGTTCGCCGCCGTTGTCGGCACCGAAATCCAGGCTTCCGAAGCGGAAGGCCTAGCCAACAACGAAGGTGGAGATGCTCCACGATCGACTATCATGAGCGATGACAACCGCAAAATCCCAAAAAACAGGCGAGAGACCGAGGACTCCCCCACCAAAGCGAAAACTGAAGCCATCGAAAAATGAAGCGAAAACGCATAACGAAAACCCCCCGTCTTGGCGCGCCAACTGTCGGTGTTCTGACCACCGACACAGTAAAATTTACGTAATCGGAGGGAGTATTCGTGCGCTCTTTGTATTCGAATGGCTTTGTACACGAAAGAGACACAAAGATTAACCTAGTTCGGATCGCCGAGAGGCGTAATACCCTATGTGCAGAGACGAGACAGAGATCAAATCGTATGAACTTAAGAATATGAGTACAATGCGGAAGGGTTTTGGCTTGATCAAAAACATTAGATGTGGTTACATGAGGTGGCTTGAACTTGTTCTCCTATTGTCCTCTGTTAGTCTAATGCCTTGGGGTACCCCTTTTATAGAGGTCGGATCGGGGGCACCAATTTAGCGTCTACGGAACTTGCTGGCCGTCCGTCAGCTGGGGCTTTGATCGTCGCTTGAGTTGGTCGTCTAGCGCTCGCTGACGCCGGTGCATTTGACCGGTGGTCTTCGTACGTCTTTTATCCAGTCGTTTGTCCAGTCGCGAGAACAAAGGATACTTTTTTATCTTACTTTACTGATTGCCTGGCTACTTTACTAACTTCTGAAATGATTTACCTCTCGGTAAAGTTTTTTTTACTTTCTGCTGTACGTTGGCAGAGAATCTCTGCATCAATCAGTAGTTGGTTGCTAAGGCTGTGCCCGACCTCTAAGGTCGGGTCAGAGCGTTGGCTTCTAGCCGTTGGTGGGCTGAATCTTGTTGTCGTGTAGCTCCGACTTTTTGTTGGTCGGGTTTAAACGTTTGCGCGGTTCTGGCCCTGAGGTCGAGACATTCTTAGCGAGATGTGATTCTTTGTGGATTGTAGACGGATTTTGAGATGTAGTTTGTAGATGGGTCTTCGAGCAGAGGTCAGGTCCGTAAGTAATCGAGGTATACTATCTCCACAAAAAATAATTTTGATGCAAAAAAAAAAGTGATTGAATTTGATGCAGCTGGGCATGGCGAGTGCGTTGGAGACGCTGTGCGGGCAAGCTTTCGGCGCGAAGAAGTACCACATGCTGGGCGTGTACCTGCAGCGCTCGTGGATCGCGCTGCTCCTCTTCGCCACGGCGCTGACACCGACGTACATCCTCATGGAGGACCTGCTGCTGCTGATCGGGCAGTCCCCGGAGCTCGCGCGGCTCGCCGGCAGGATGAGCGTGTGGTTGATCCCGCAGCACTTCGCCGTGGCCATGCTGGTCCCGCTGACCCGGTACCTGCAGAGCCAGCTCAAGAACTGGGTGACCGCGGTCACCGCGGGTGTCGCGCTCGCCGTCCACGTCGCCGCCACCTACATGCTCGCGCACCATTTCCAGCTGGGGATCGTCGGGGCGGTCGTGGCCGCCGACCTTTCTTGGTGGCTCGTCGTGCTGGGGCAGTTCCTGTACGTCGTTGGCGGCGGGTGCCCACTGACGTGGAAGGGGTTCTCGACGGAGGCGTTCGCCGATTTCTGGGAGTTCATCAAGCTTTCGTCTGCATCCGGAGTGATGCTCTGGTAGGTCATTTCCGTGAGCTAAATAGAGTATTTCGCTCGAGGAAAAAAAATAGCCAGAGTACCGTATGTTTTATTCAACTCATGCCATGAACATCATAATTTGCTCACCTGCAGCTTGGAGAACTGGTACTATAGAGTGTTGGTGCTGCTTACAGGGTACCTGAAGAACGCTGAAATCTCCGTGGACGCACTCGCCATATGGTAATTGTTTCTCAACCTCACCATTCAAATCCAAGTGAGTTCATGTAAATTTCACAGTGCACTGACCTGTTCTTCCAAACGTAGCCTGACGATAAACGGATGGGAGCTTATGATCCCATTAGGCTTCTTGGCTGCAACAGGGTACGCCACTCTAAACTTGGCTCTGATAAACTACCCGATCAATCAGCACGAACCAACCAGCAACTAACCTTCTCCAAAAATCGCAGCGTGCGGGTGGCTAACGAGCTCGGCGCCGGGAGCGGCAAAGGCGCGCGCTTCGCCATCGTCGTGTCCATCACCACCTCGATCGCGCTCGGCCTCATCTTCTGGTGGCTGATCCTCTACCTCAACGACCACTTCGCGCTGCTCTTCACGTCGAGCAAGGTCGTGCTCGACGCCGTGCACAGCCTCTCCGTGCTGCTCGCCTTCACCGTTCTCCTCAACAGCGTGCAGCCCGTCCTCTCAGGCAAGAAGCCGCGCTTGATTCGATCGGCGCCATGGCTCGAGATGCATGGTAGTAACATTTACCTGTGTTCTGCATTGTGACTGTCGTTACATGACTGTCGTTACAGGAGTGGCTGTCGGTTCAGGGTGGCAAGCGTTGGTGGCCTACGTGAACGTCGGAAGCTACTACTTGGTCGGAGTACCCTTGGGAATCATACTCGGTTGGCCACTGCGTTTTGGAGTTGGGGTAACTACTCTGGACTGAACATGTTTCCTAGAAGTTTGACAGTTCGGACTGAAATTTATAATTTACGCATGAATTGCAGGGAATTTGGTCGGGGTTGATTGGCGGGACTGCAGTCCAGACGCTGATTCTGGCCTATCTCACTGCTCGATGCGACTGGGATGAGGAGGTGAGCATCTAACTTCGTTGCCTGTTTTCTTTTTATATCCATTTCAATTTTTTGTATTTGGCAAAAAATGGACCTGCACCTTTCATGCGAGATTTGTACTCACTGCTTGCGTTGCCTTTGCAGGCTAGGAAAGCTAGTACACGAATGCGAGTGTGGGAGAGCTCAAAATGAACTCTCACTGCTTACGTTGTTCTCTGGAAACATTTGGGGTCCAGCCAAAGGATCATGACTTGACTTTCGCCCGGGATAAAATGAAATCCTTGAACCCCAAAGGAACAACTGCCATGTTTCTGCATACATATACGGCTTCAAGCTTCAGACCTCAACCACATTTGGAGGCTGACTGACAGATTCCAAACAGTCACATTGCAACACTGCCAATATATCTGTACCATCAGAGGAATCGCAGAATGATTATTTCCGATTGCCCTGGAAATGCAGTTTGCAATAAATTTTAAGAATCCAAATAATATGTGCGATTTCATCGCAATTTGCACAACACCTTTTTATTTCCTTTGAGTTCAAAGAAAATATTTTCCCCACTGTTTTTGCACGCGCTGGGTTGTGAGGTTGTCACTTGTCAGAGACGGTGGACGATGGGTGGACCTTTTTAGTGCCCGCCTACAGGCCCAAGTAAAACGGCCTATCTAAGTGGGCCACCCGGAGAAGGGCTGTGTCTCATAAGTAAGACGGCTCATAAAGCCCATAAATGGTCCAAGCCACACGCCGGTCCAAACACAAGTCCAAACCCGCTTGATCATCAGTAACTCGATGATGCTGGTTCTGATCAGCGCTGCAGTATTGCCTGCCTTAGCTAAGCTGTTGGGTTTGGTCGGTGGTGCCATCATCATGCTGCACTCGCGCGATGTTCAACGCTTTTTTCGCTTCGAGCTTGTTGCTCTGCTGGTGCGCCATGTAATCTCGATACCTGACGCCCCGGAACTACAGGCTCCGGCCTTCCCGCGCCAGCTCCGGGACGGGCTCGACGAAGGTGTCCATGCACGGCGAGATCATGCTCACGAACGACAACCTCTCTTTCACGCCGCTGACCACCGCGCGGTGGACCGCGCTCTTGTACCTCCCGTTGCTCACGATCTGCACGTAAGCGCACATCCCATGCTCAGCATCTCTTTTATTTTTTGGGGAGAAAATGCTCAGAATCTCGTCCATGAACCAATATGAGACGATGTATTACCTCCAGCTGGTCGCCGGCGATGACGAAGAACGCGCCCGGGAGGGGCTTGGCGAGGATCCATTGCCCGTCGTGCTCGACCTGGAGCCCGTCGACGCCGCCATACTGGAAGAGCAGGGTGAGGAGGCCGTGGTCCGAGTGCGATGGCAGCCCGACACCCATATCCCCCGGCCCGGTGTACGGCGGGTAGTGGTTTCCGACGAGGATCTGAAAGCAGGACTCGAGGTTCAGGGCCTCGGAAATGCGGCCGCCGGCGAGGCCCAGGCTCTCCGAGACCGCCTGCGCGAGCTGCAGCAGCAGGGCCCTCGTCTTCGCCGAGAACTCTGCGGCAACGTCCCCGACCACCACGACACGATGTAAAGCTCTGCGAAATTGCAATTGCATCGCACCAACGGATCGATGGTGTCAGAAGAAGCACATCGTGGACGGCGCTGCACCTTAATTTTGGAGGCTTTTCAGGGCAGTGGAGCTCAGGGTGCGCGAACATCTTCAGGTAGTTCCGCCAGTACCGGGCGCCGTCGACCACGGCGTTGAAGCCCGATCCGATGCGTATGGGAGCCATCGGCTCGGCCTCCAAGTACTCCGCCTTCTCGTCGTCCGGTAACCTGAAGAGCTCCTTGCACGCCTCGACCATCGCCTCTTTGAGATCCTCGCGTACTCCATGGTTGATCAACTTCGCGCCAGATCATCAGACCATATGTTATTAGCAGGAAGGAACACGAGCACCTGCATCGTTTCACAGAGGAGATAGGGGGTGGTATGTACCATGAAGAAGCCCCAATCCTCGCACGCCCGGCCGAGGTCTCGGACCGCCTGCGACCGTTGAGCGGCCGCGCCGTTGAGGAGGACGTCGAAATAAACGACGGGGATGCTGCCGCCACCTCCATCATTCCCGCCGCGTGTTCCGGTGCCTGTGGAGAGGAAGGCAGGGTGGCCGTTGTTGTGCTCACCGTCTGTCCGCTTCGGTGGGGAGCGACGAGCCGGAGAGCTGCCGCCATGACTGGGCAGTGGTGGAACACGGGGCAGAGCCAAGTGCCCAGAACGCGCGGGTCGCTGGTAGCGGCCAAGGCTTGTGCCGTGCCGTGGCGGCGTTCGCTGCAGCCGCCTGCGGGACAAGTCGTGGCAATAGCACGCGGTGCCGTCCGGCGCATGAACGACATGATAAGGGCAGGCCACGCTTTCAGTGGACTGTGATAGCGAGGCTGCCTGTGGTGGGCATCATCGCAACTCGCAAGGCGATCTGACCCTTCTCATCGGGCTCTCTCCTGGGCCTTACAAATAGTGGACGGATAGGGCCTGAAACGATACAGTTGCCGATCGAATACATATATGTTGGCCCATGTTTTTATTCACACGGCTCGACCCAGGCACTAAATGGCATAGCCCCTTTAGTTTCGGGCCGGTAATGGGCCGTGTCACCCTGACCCACGGGCTCAGGCGCAGGCCCACGACACTGCCCAAAATTTAATATTCGTGCCAGGCTGGCCCATTAAGCACGCGGGCCTAATTATCATTTTAGTCCAATTAGTCAAATACAATGCTAAATGATGTAAAATATAGTGAAAGAAGGGGGAATTGAACCTAAAACCTAAGAGACGTAAAGTATCCACCTTACCACTACACAACACTATCTTATTTAATTATATATAAAATCATTTAGCTATATATAAAATAAAAATAAAATTATAAATCACTATGCCCGTGCCGCCCATCGGGTCGGACACTCGGCCCAAGCACGACCCGCAGCTCGTGCCGGCTGGCCCAAGCACGAAATGAATCGGGCCGTGCCATTTTTTTTAACTCCGGGCCAGCCCAATTAGCCTGGCCCGTTTGGACATCTATAGTTAGATCTTGTCAAATGAACTTTTGTCGTGACCAACTAACCAAACACATACTTTTGCCGTTTTTAAAAAAATTACGCCACGGTGAAAAATTTTGGAAGAAATAAAGGCTAATATACTTTTAAATTTAAACAAATGGTAGCATATTTTCAAATCTAAGTTCATTAAGGTTTTACGTAGATACATTAAATATAACGGAGTTTTGTAGGAATTTCACAGGAGTTAATTCAATTTTATCGGGATCATATACCCAGTATCTACGATTTCGGACCAATCTGCAGAATCAACTACAAATTACGACCCATTTCCTCACGGGCCATCCATCTTTCCCACCAGGCCAAGGCCCATGCCTCACCAACCGCCTTACCTAGAGATATCCAAATGGGCTGTGCTCCATGGGCCGGCCGAAGCATGGAATTTTTGGCCCGGCCCAAGCACGGCACGGCCCAATGAATTTCGTGCTCGAGCCGGCCCGACACGGGCAAGCCGTGCTTGGGCCGAGGGGGCAGCACGATGGGCGGCATGGGCATGGCCGGTTTAGACCTCGGCCCGTGAAGCCAGCTACCGAGCACGGCCCACTATCAGCCAAGCGAAGCACTGCCCGTTAATGGCCTCACAGGCCTGCCACGCGGCCAGCCCCCCACGGCCTTTAGGGTTAGCCCACCACGGTTCCATACAAAAGACGCCGCACCGCCACCTCGCAGATTGCGTCGCGCCGCCCTCGCCTGTGTCGGGCCGAGCTACCGCTTCCCTCGCTATGCCGTCGACCGTTGCTGTTGCCCATGCCGTCGACGCCCACGCCTGACTAGCGGTGGCCTCCGCGCCACGACGCCGACGCTGTGCTGGTCCACACCCACGTGCAAGATCCACGTCGTGACGGGAGGAGGAGCGGAGGAGGGTGAGGCGTCGACGGCCGCTACAAGCGGAGGAGGAGGAGAGCGAACCGTGCCTCTATTGAGCTGCCGTGCCATCGGGCCATCCCGACACGGCTAAGGCTCAATGTGCCGTGCCGTGGGCTGGCACGGTATGGCCCAATACTGCAGCGTGCCGGGCCTTTATGGGCTTGGGCCGTGTCGTGCCGGGTGGCCCGTTTGGACACCTCTAGCCTTACCTGTCCGACCTCTGGGTCGGGCAACCGCCTTACCAGTGTGACTCCTGGGTTGGGCAACCGCCTCCAGTGACAGGTCCCTAACAGTACGAAAGATTTCTGACACTGTGCAAGGCACGAAGACAAAGACGATGACAAGACGACCTGGTGTCTAGAAGCCATCAAGAAATAAATTTCGAGATGCTCGTGGCCTCATCTGTCAGGGAGCCACATAGTTTCGTAAGCTCCAAGCCATTGTAACCCCGGTCTGACCCCCTATATAAGGACGCACCAGAGACCTTAGATAACACGAGATGCACCAGATAGACACACCACATAAAGAGCTAGAAGTTCTTGATCGAGCAGGAACCCTGCCTTGTTGTAATCCTCATACGATCAAGCAATTCGCACACTCAATCCTGGACGTAGGGTATTACGTCTTCGTGACGGGCCAAATCAGGTGTAATCCTCTTAATTCTTCCGTAGACTGGGCCACATCAGTGAGAAGCGAGCACAAATCCCTCTTCGTATATGTAAATTCTACTGTTCTAAGCTAGTTTGAGGGAGTAACTGTAACCAGGATGTTGTTTAGAGGGTCAATCACACATGTATTGTTTGGGGCGGCAAAATAAACGTCTTCCAAATATAAATACATTCAAACTTCGATGCACTTTTTTGGCTTATTTAAGTTCGCTACTTCAATCTTTCCTAAGAGTAACTCCAGCAGCTACTTAAAATTATTGTACCTAAATTCATGTTTAGATCGTTGGTAAATCAGAATTGATATCTAAAATAGTTTTCATCTCCAACAAGATACCTATTCCTCACAATTTAAACCTATCACATCATACTAATTTATACCTTATTGGCTATAGTTTTGAGGCATAGGTAGACCTAAAGCATTGTTATACGTGGGTGCCTAATTTAGTGGGGATGGGAGTAGCTAAATTTTAGGTGCTAATATAGGTATCTGTTGGAATGCTGCTTTTTACTTCAAATACCTAAATTCATGTTTAGTATCAATTTAAATATTTATTGGAGTTGCTCTAATCAATATAGTCAAGTTGCCATTAACATACCTCTAGTCTTTGTCTTAATTTTTTATGTGGATATGTCCAGATGAACATATCTTAGGATAAGACGAGGTACTATTTCTTTTCCTTGCTACTGGATTGCTTGTGGTACTAGCTTAATTCTTGCACACTCCAACTGAATTTTGATACCATTGCAAAACTAAAGATGGTTCATTCAAATATTAGCCTTTTTTTATAAAAAAAAAACAAGGTAGTGACACACGTGGCACGTGCTCTATTGCAATCCAATTCACGCTAAGAATATTTATGGAGGTGTCTCTAGACTTAAAACATTTGAGTACTCTTCTTGGATAAAGATAAGGAAGCACTTGACTTTGTGTGGTAGTATCATAATTGTTTGTTGAATGTAGGCCTGAAAACGGGACGGGTAAATCCCGTCCTGTTTGCTTTCTGTTCTTGTTTATTTAGTGCGGACGAAAACGGTCGGGATGAAAACGGAAACGGACAAAAACGGGATAAAAAAAAGGGAACGGGATCCGAAACGGTTCGGCAATTTTCCGTCCGTTTACCCGGGATCCCGTATTGGGCTGGGAAAATCCCGCCCAATTCCCGTTTTACCCAATCCGGGAAAATCCCACCCAATAAAGATCCATATATAAACAGCCAACCTTAGCGCTCCCTGCCCCTGGCCGCCCACGACTCACACACGCAGCCGCCTTGCACGAGTGCGAGTGGTGACCCCGAGGTCCTCAACGACGCGACGAGGCGATGCTGCCGCAAGCCCACAACCGGCCGCCTCGCTGCCGACTTACCCCGCCGGTCACCGCCACCGCCTGGCCCCGCCGCCCCCGTCCG
>BCLF01000015.1:2423135-2436981 GCA_001602275.1 Zoysia japonica
GGATTTGGGCCCTGGTGTTCGCTGTCTGCTCTGCTTTTAGTTGGTCAACCGGGTAGGATTGTAGAGATCCTCATGGTGTGGCCACTAAAAGTCCTGTCTCAGGTTAGTTTTTCCTTTCGAAGTATGCTTTCGATATACATTCTGTTGTGTTGTGCGTATCAGCTACTGATCCAGGGACTGATACGTGTATCACAGTGCATCTCGAAAACGGGGTGCGCGACAGGATTAGGCTCAACGCAGCTAGCAGGATTAACCTATAAGCGGTTAGAATATTAACAGGGTGATAAACTGAATTAACACCGCAGATTACTGTAGCCTAGCGCGACTGACCAAAACCTAAAAAGTAAAATCCCCAAAAAATCTAGAGGAATCGAGAGCAAAAACAAAGTCGAACAACAAACAGGGGAGGAGTGCTCCTCGACTCGAACTCACATGGCCGCGCGAAGCGATCGAGATGGCCCGACAAGGGCGGCGGCAAAGACGACGACGGGAACCGAATAATCCACTTCTCCGGCGCAGCTGGCTCCTTCCCCCCGCCTCCGAAGCCTGAAACGTAAATTAACTCAAATCAATCAATAGCAGCACCAGAAGGGCGTCAGCTACTGAAATCCTTCGACCCGCAGCCTCCCCTTCAGATCCACACATCCCACAACCAGATCGACCAGAGTCGGAGGTGTCGGAGCGCGCTGTCCCGTTGAGAGGGTGGTGCCTTGGTCGCGGAGGTGGAGTTGGCATACTACTGCGCGACCATGGAGAGCTGGATCGAGGGCGGTGGGGTAGAGCTAGGGTTTTGAGTAGGCGCAAGAGGGTGGGAGGTGGCGGCAGTCAGCAAAGAAGGCTCGAAAGGGCTGCTAATGTGAGGAGCTGGGCGAGGAGTGCTAGGGTTAGAAGCATTTTATACTTGGGTTGATGAGAAGTTAGGCTCTGAGTTGTTAAATGGGCAGAGAATTTCAGTGTCAGGCTGCTGATCAGTGCCTGACATTGGTGTTAAAATACACTAATTTCAGCCCGCTGACGTCAGCAGGCTCGACATTACTATTAAAAACACTGGTGTCGTTTCGTTGAGATCAGCAAAGCCCGATATTGCTACCAGTTATAGTAGTGTCGGTCGCTAATAAAATCAGCAGTGACCAACACTATTATTTATGATCTTTTTTCAGTGTCGTTGGTTGTACCGACGTCAGCAATATCCGACACTGATAGCTGCATACCAGTATTGGGCCATAATACGAAAAGGCCTTTTCGGACTGTAGCGTCGGATTTTTTATTAGTGCCCGATATTGCTATAAAATTTCAAGTGACAGCAAAGACCTCTTTTGTAGTAGTGCGTTTTCGTTTCCGTCCAGTGTGAAAAATATAAAACAGAAACAGGAAGGGTAGTTTCCTGACTGTTGTCGACCGTTTTCAGGCCTAGATGAATGGGTGAAATTGAAAGCTCGCTCGATTTATTTCGGAAGAACAGATGAGACGCGTCACAATTACGATGTTACTTGTTCACCAGGAAAAACGACGTGTGGTGGTTTAAGTACTCCTAACTGAACAATCGAGAAATATGAGGTGAATGTGCATGGAAATTCGAGGAGCACGCTTCACTACTTTCACACCGTGTATCCATTTGGTACTGACTTCAATCCAAAATTAAATGTTGCCAACAAGTTGATTGTTTTGCTTGCCGGAGGAGTTGCTGTCTAAATGGTTGCATGGACCAGTAACATGAAATGGTTATGGCAACGATCTGTTAGAAAAACTGGCCACTCTTCTTGCTTATTGGAATTATATAGGGAACTGGGGTAACCAAAATGTTTCTCCCATCCTGGAACCGGGTTCACAAAACCATGTACCGGCTGGTTGTCTATAGTGCAGAAAATCAATTGGTTTACCATTTTACTGCAGTATGAGGTTTGGTTTTTAGCAAAAATCAATCGTCTATTGAAACCGAGTTGGATTGATTTCACTGGGTTTGACTGGTTTTGTAAATCCCGAAACACATTTTTGCATATACGACGTTTGTCAGAGACTTAAGAGTGCACAATGCCACCGAATTTGCGAGTACCCTGACGATTGTAAACAAGAATAAAGGATCTCTTTTTAACAAGCAGTTAAATTTATGTACACACTCTCTTTAAATTTGCCGCCGAAAAGTGTGGGATTAACGGCGACGACAAGGACCATGGACACGATCCAAACTTTTCCTGCAGTACTCTGCGCGCTCAGTAGACCTACCACACAAAAAATCCAGGTCAAACACGGCCTCCAATTGGGGACCCCGCGCCGTCGCACTGCTCCGCGGCTTTGCCATCGCCGGCGACCTTCGCGTCCTTGCCGGGCGCCTCAGCCTCGCCGCGCCGCGTGGAGCCCCACGCCGGCAGCCTCGCGGAGAGCAGGAGCGACATGTTGGGCCACCGGCCAGACTGGCCGAGCCGGACGCTCCTCCCGGAGCGGGCGCCGCCGAAGCCGCGGCGCGTCCAGAACGATTGCACGCTCGTGGACCGCCGAAGCTTGCTCGCGGCGATGACCTCCTGGAGCACGTGCTCGGGCAGCCTCAGCGTGTACCGCTCTGCGCTGTCGGCGGCCACGGGTGCCGCCGCTGCCGCGAGCGAGTGCCCCGTGGTGTGCGAGCGCGGGAACTGCGCGGGGTGCCGGCCGGACTTGCTGCGAAGCGCGCGCTTCACGCTGCCGATACGCATGAGCTCGGCGGCCTCTTCCCTCCTGATCCTCTCCTCCTCCGTCTCCTCGGCGGGAACGACAACGACCGCCACCACCTGTTCCGGTGGCGCCGTGGGCGTGGCCGTCGTTTCTTGATCCGGATGCTGCGGCGCTACAGGGACATCGCTTTGCTCTGCGGTGGAAACGGTAACCGCCGGCGCCGGCACGGCAGGGGCCTCCACGTCGGGGACGAGGACGGCTCGGCAGACGGGGCAGGTGACGTGCGACGCGAGCCAGGCGTCGATGCAGTCTGCGTGGAACGCGTGGGCGCACCTGGGCAGGAGACGGAGCATCTCGTCGTCGTCGAACTCGCTGAGGCAGACGGCGCACTCGAGCGCGCCCTTCCCGGCCTTGTGCGCCTTGACGTCGGCGTAGGCCATGGTCGGGAACGAGTCCAGCACGGCGCGGTCCAGCCCGCGGAGCGTCCTCCTGGTCGACTGCGACGACGCGAGCGCGAACCCCCCGACGCCCGGCCGCCGTGCGTACTGATCGTCAGGCCCGCCAAGCGGCGGCCCCGCGCAGCGCCGGAGATAGATGGAGAAGAACCCCAGCAGGAAGAAGGCGGTGACGAGCACGATCATCACGACCGCCATCGATGGGTTGAAGCTCTTGGGGCTGAAGAAGCTGGGCCCCGGGCCGTCCTGCCTGTCCTGCTGCGCCGCGGCAGAATCAACGGCCGCGGCGGCGAGAGCCACCCCGACGAGGAGCAGGACACGGTAGCCATTGCTCGGCCCCATGGAGCTGGGGTCACTGTGGAAGGTGGTGGCCGATCCTCTCGTTTCCTTTTTCGGTGGGAGTATTAATCGAGGTGGCGAGGAGCAGACTGGAGTGGCGCGCGCTCATACGTCGGACGGGACGGGATAAAACGCGCGCGCGGTGAGAGGAGCGGTGCCGTGGGTCCGATGCGGCAGCAGAGCGCCCGAGAATCAACGAAATGCTAAAATCCACGCGAAAAACAAGCGTTTCCGCACGCTTCCAGTTTTTTTTGGTCGCTGGTTTGGTACGATCTGGCGTTTCCGCAAGCTCCATAAACAATGTTGTTTGGTGAGGTCGGGCAGGGCTCCAGCCTCCAGAGTGGGCGGAGAATCTGGTGCTGTGCTGATCCATCTATCTGAATTCGCCCGTGCCGGCTTCGCATTGCGAATCTGCCTGCACTCTAATCTGACCGACTAAGCATCCATCAGTCAAGCCGTGCCGGAATCCACGTAGGTCCTGCGAACTGGAGGCATGCAAATTTTGCGATTCATCTTCTTCTTTCGTTAGTTATGTTTCCTGTCCTACTCATCGCGGTAGGCAGAGCTGAACTCAGGTCTGGTCTCTGGATGCTGTTCTTCACAGGGCCCAGTCAAGGTTTCACATTTTGTTACCGGATGGAAAACCGACGAGCCATGGTTTGATCGGTTTTTATTAAAATCGGAAAAATTGTTACAGTAAATCGAACAAATTTAAAAATCAAATTTTTAAGAGAAAACCGATCGGTTTGACCGGTTTACTGTTTTGAATTTGAAATCAAATCGGTTTGAACGGTTTTTCACCGGTTTTTCTGGTAAACCAATCGGTTTGACCGGTTTTTGAATTTTTAATTTTTTTTAAATTTTTAATTTTTTTAAAATTTATTAAACCAAAAACCGACCGATCCCTTAAACCGGACCGGTCCGGTTTGACTGAAAACCGTGAAAACTGACGGTTTTCGCCGGTTTTTGAAACCGTGGCCCAGTTCGTCAAAAGTATCGTTGGTTCATATTAAAACGTACAAATCGCGGTAGGCGGAACAGAGCAGAGCAGAACTGAATTGAACAGTCCGTTAAGCGGCGACCGACGACTGATGAGCGATGATGAGTCGGAGTCGCCGGTAATCGACGACCGGACCAACGGGACCTTTGCCTGGGCAGCGAAGGACGGCGACGCGATCTATCGTTTTCCGGGGTCCAACCCATGCGCGGCTAGTCAAAACCCGGCACCTGCCACGCCGGATCCAGAAGGATTACGGAATTTTTTCCAACGCGATCGGACGCCGTCGGATGGTGATCATGAGGCCTGGCTCCTTCTCGCAGCACGGACGAGCAAGTGCACGAAAACCTGCCGCGCTCGTACGTACGCGGCGGCACCGTGACGGCAACGGTAAGTAGTACCGGTGTAGACCCGTTGACTACGAGCACAGGGTTTTGGTGGATACTGTTACGTGAAGAGAAGCGAAGACACCTACCACTGGCTTCGTTCATCAATCATTTCGGCAACACCATAGTGCTGTAGCGATCGATGTATTATAAGTCTGGACTCCAGCCTCTGGAGATGAAGAAAATACGTGTGTTTTCAACTTGCAAATTTGCAATGACTTGTGAGGATTGTTCACCCATGGACGAAAATTCATCCGGTAGAGAAATATGGCAATGATACAAATCAATCGACTCTTAGAGATCAGAGGTGAGAGAGGTTGCACGGGCGAACAAGCAACGGCCTTCTGCCGTACACGCACGCAACAACAAAAGTGACGGCGAAAGCTGCTGGCTCAGGAAGGAAAACGCGACACAGATAGAGGTTCATATTTCAAACATGTCATTATCAGCAACAGCTTTCCTTTGGTCTTTGGATATCAGATAAGCAGGAAGAGTGAAGGATCAGAATACCTTCCCCCATTTTTCCCCATCAAAGACTACTTTTCTCCTTTTCATGTGTGCGCCCAATTGGAATGAAAAGGTTTTTGCAAGGTAAGTGCTGGCAGCTTGGAAAAAATGAATGAACCGTAATCCTGTACATTTTGGACCTATTTATCTTTACATGGACTTTTTTTTGAACGAAAAGATTACTGAAAATTAGAGGCTCTATTGCTCTACAGGGTTTATCCTCTCTTCCTGCAGCTCACAGACGCAATCAGGTTGTCTTCTGTTGGTAAGTTTCTCCTCGTATCATGATCCACTACAGACAAAAAGTACATTATGATGCATGCAGTCACAAGCAACATATAGTTTGGGCTTCCGAATGGAGAACCACCTACACGGAAAGAAATATCAGGTCAATTGAGGACATGAACAAACTGTTTCGAAATTAAAAGAAAGCATTTGCTGCTGCATCAAGCAACATTCAACAATAATGATGGCAGGTCCTTTTTTTTTCTCTAAAATGGAAACAAATGATAGCATTGGATTCTGATACCCAGGTAAAGTCTACTCGCTGATCCGCAGTAATATTTCATGGAAAAAGCACACGTATGAGGATCAGCTAACTGATGTATTATGGAAATTAAGTTCAGAATGATGTTCATCAGATTAACTAATATATTGGAATATTAAGATCTGAATAACATAGTTCTGTAAGAGCGGTGAACAATGTGTCCAAAATAGCTGAATTTTAAACAGAGCAGGGTAGAAGTGGTGTATAGATGAACATCTTACCAATAAGGTACATATTCCTAATGTTCCATTCATAATCCCAGTGCACACTGTTGCACTTGACTGTCCAAAAAGACCAACCAAATGATGCTTCATCGTAGACCACTAACTGTGCTTTCCCAAACAGCTGATATTGGATTTGTGAAGCGTTTGTTACATTCCATTCATTGACCCACCCTCCTGAAGAACATACAAGGGGAAAATATATTAGTATAACACATACCTATGAGGTATGAATACAAAGAAAGAATGATTAGTATCTGGTACAGAAAAAAATATTTCTTAACATTTAGAGGAGGTGAGAAAGCACTTTTTTTGTTAAATGGCAGGCAAATAAATGACCTATATGAAACATTTTTTATTAACATAGTTGGATGAAAGATCACAGACCTACCAATAAAAAAAGAGGTCCATTTGCACGATTCAACGTCTGCACTTGAGGCATTCTATTCTTATAAATGAACTATATGTTCTCTGTTGCATTAAGGTTTTGAAAATAAGGATCAAAGAGATTATAGTAATGTAAGTCTACAACCGTGTTAGTTGGGCCAAGGTAAGCCTGGTAAAATTCCATTGGGTCTGCATCCCCGATCCTCTGGCAGAATATAACATAAATTGCGTCCGAATAACTTCGCACAATCTTGTATCCTGTTTTGTAATATGATGCTACAGTATCAAGTGGAACTGCAGCTGCTGAAGGTTCATTCAAAAGTTCAATGCCTAGAAGAGATGGGTTGTCTGCATATCTGCAGGTAAAAACACACCATGCCTTTGTTAGGACCAATGAAATGCCTTTGTTAGGGCTACCGATTAGGGTATTGTGAAATGAAAATTAATGACATATAAGGTTTTCTCTATGTTAGCTTCTGAAGGCCAATCTACTGAACCATCTCTGCTAGCACTATGCTCCATTCCATTTTGAGGTCCAGGAGCCGCATGAAGGTCAATGATGCACTTCAATCCATAAATCCTGATATCAAAATCAAAATCCAATTTCACGCAGTCTCAAAAATCTGAAAATAAAACTTTGCGAAAAGAACAACAAAGAAAATTTTCAAGGCTAGACCTACTGTGCCCAGTAGAACGCTCTATCAAGAGCATTGAAGGATCCACCAATAAATGGAGAAGGTGAATCAGGATCATATGCAATCCACCATCCAACGGGAATCCTGACTGCATTTATACCATTTTGTGAAAGAAATGAGAAATCACTCCCAGTCACAAAGCTCTTTTGATGTTCCTACATATTGCATAAAGTGAAATAAAATGTACCATGGAAAGGAAAAAATTGCTCACTGCAACCAGAAAGAAACGGCACAACTCCGAATTTGGGAACTTACAGTCAAAACTGCCTTTGCCTGCTCAGGTCCATACCCATTGACAAGCTGGTAATCTCCATGCAAGTTATTGGCAGCAATTGTCATCTCAAATGTTGCTATACCGTCGTCCCATCCTGGTTGTGAAGGGTAATTTGAAGTAAGCAGGCTATCGTTTGTGACCTGGATAAATAATGTACTATATGTCACTTTCCCGATGCTTTTGCAAGCTAAGCTGGTTAGTGTTGATTTCATCACAAATATCACAACGTGAACTTTCCATAGGGTCGTATCGAGAGCAAGCAAAATACCTGCAAGTAGCTTCCATTTAAAAACCTGATATGAAGCATTGTGTAATTCCTTTCAATGTAAAAAGTTTCAGAGTCCCCAGATGAATTCGCTGTTGCTGAGATCACATCCCCGTCACTTGCTGTCAAGAACTGACCTTTCAAGCAGCGCAACTGAAATATACTCGTAGAAATTCTCCACAGCTGATAAGAAATTGAAGAAAATTTCACATCTATATATACTAGTAGAAACGCCAGGGTTCAACTATCCCATGCAAAAAAATAGGTTCAAAAATCAAATAAAAAAAATGCTTGCTTAAATTGTGACATTTCCTCAAATCTCAGCCTCAAAGTACACAACAAAGATGTATATCAGTAATTCTGTTTCCTTTCATTTCACAGTTCTTGAAGTAACAGCAACAAGCAGACTAGTAGACTACCCACCTTGAAGGTCTCCCATGAAGAAGCGATGTCCTGATTCACCGTTACATTGCCGCCACCGCCGCCCATGGCACTCACATACTTCTGGAGACCCACTGACTTGAGCTGCACTTGCGTGCCATCCTGAAGTAAACTGGACATTTTCATTAGAAAAAGGAAAGCAAAAGTACTACAGCATTAAGCTACAGAACCGATAAACTTACAAGCATGTCTCCGTTAGGGATGCCGTCAAACAAGGACGGTTTGATCCACCCCTTGCGCGCTAGGCGCTTCTCGGCGCCCGCGCCGCTGGGGCCGACGGCCACCTTGCGCGCGCCTCTGGAGGGTGTGTAGGGTCGTCTGGGGCCCGCGCGCTGTCGCGGCCGAAAGCCTCCGCCGCCACCCTTATTGTACCAGCGCTGCCGGCGTTTAGTGGTGGTTGAAGCCCAGCGCCGCCGGACTCGGAAGTGTTGCGGTGGACGCTATGATGGCGATCGATGGTCGCCACCGGGTGGAGCCTCCGAAGGAGACGCACCGTAATGGAGAGGCGCCGTCGACGCCGTGTCCCCATGGCAGGCCGAAGACGCGCCGACCACCAGGACGCTCCGTCGCTGCCTGTCGTGGGCAGGCCGCCATGGATTGTTTGTGCCGGGAGTCACCGATGGTGACTGCCGCTTCTGCGGCCAGCAAATCGGTGCTGCCGATTCTCCCTCCGCGCTGCGAAGGGCCGGTCAACCCAGTGGCGCATGGCCAGGAAGCGTCGTTTGTACCATAGTGATTTCATCAGGAAAAATAGGGAATTTACTGTGTTACCCGATGGATTTGAAGAATTGTTGGTTTCTTCTGCTTCAGTTTTTTTTTTTTTTTGGCAGAAAAACATCTGGTCCCCGTTCTTGGTCTGTCTTGCTCGTAGACTCTGGTTTTCTCCGTGATGCCAAGAAGAACTTGAAGAACATCGAAGTTCTTGTTTTTTTTTTCCGATGTGCTCTTCCTCTCCGGTCTTCTGATTAATTTCACCGCTAGCCTTTCTCTTGCGTGAAGAACTAAGAAGGATTAGTAAATTTCAGGGTAATGTAAAAATCACGGTGTTACCAAATAAATTTAGATTCCCTGTTTTCTCTCTGTGGTTCTATCGAGCTCTGCATCCTGTTCTCCGATTAGCGTCAGGGAGGGGTAGAATATTCGTGCTGATAACGTGTTTAAAGATAAAGATAGTAGAATGGCTCATTGATCCATTTCATTTCATTGAATAGAGGTATAATTTATATCAGTAAAGAGATGCTTTTTTAAAATGTTTTAAACATTTCACTAATTACAAATATTAATTACATATTTATTCACTACTTCTGAAATGTACTGTAACAGCCCTGGGCAACGCGCGTTGATTATTGCTGGCCCTCGACGGCTCTCGCGTACGACGCTGCGCAGTGCTCACGTGCTAACTGTCGCGTTCAGATTCCGCTACGTAGTAGCACTAACAGAGTAGACGGAGCTGCTGCCAATAAAAGTTTTTTTTCGAAAGTTCCAGAACAAATTTTGGTTGCCAATAAAAGTAATTTAGTCACGAGTGGAAACCGATTTTAAGCTGTAGTTGGCAGCAAGCCGGAAAGGGTCTAGTCTGTACCGTATTCCTTCAAGCTCCCACATGGTACATGGACGGTGGTGCCCTATCTTCAAGATTCATCACGCAATCAGCCGGGCAGGGCGAAGCCAGCGCACATGATCGCCGGGGTAAGCGAGGTTTAGACCTTTATGAACAGTAGTAAAAAGTAATTTTGGCAAAAAAAAAAAACGTTGGCGTCAGCTGACAGATAAGACCAAAAGTAGCTTCGTCCCTGCAGCCGCGTAATTATCCTGAACTGTTTGATATATATATTTTTTTGTTTTTTAATTGATGTCGTTATTGGCAGGAGAGCGCACATGATCGCCGGGTAAGCGAGGTTTAGACATTTATGAACAGTAGTAAAAAAGTAATTTTCTATTGGTTTGGCAAATAAAAAAAACGTTGGCGCCAGCTGACAGATAAGACCAAGTAGCTTCGTCCCTGCAGCCGCGTAATTATCCTGAACTGCTTGATATATACTTTCTCCTTCCTGGTTAACTTTTAAATTCAACTTTAACTATTTATTTTATTTATTTTTTTATAAAGTTCATATATTTTTATATAATTTGATTTATAACTTAAAATTTTACACATTCAAACAATTTTTTTGAATAAACGAACAATCAAAGTTGAATTAAAAAGTCACGATGACATTAATTAAAGAACGAAAAGAGTAGTACAAGTATTTAGGAGCGAAAATCCTACTAATTAAATCTCACCGTTAGGGTCTCGTTTAGAATGCAGAAATTATTCTCATTTCTATATTGTTTCTTGTGAAATTAAACTGATTTTTATAAAATTCAAGTATTTCAAAAGAAGTCTAAGTTTATTCGTTCAGTCGCAATTATTCTGCTTCTGACCACTTGTTCGCAACCCGACCAGCCGAGACTATGCATGCGAACAAGAAAAAAGGATAGTGCGGCAGGTGAATGCATAGATGCGCGCATGCAAAAGACCAAAATACGCCAGACGAGTCATACTGCACCTAAAGTACCAGTAGCTTGCACTGTTGCGCAGGATCGATGATGAGGGCCTGTTAGATCAAGAAAGACAAGCCCAGCCACATGCATGTGCATTTCGATCGATCGGCCAGGTTTAGCAGTGGCCATCCGCGCCGGCGGCTACTGGCCGCTACAGCTCCTTGGTTGAAGCAGCAGGCCGCTGATCGAGAGAGATCGTTCAGGGCTCAGACCCGGCCGGCCCTCTGTCCCGTGCAGTGCGCGGTAATCTGTGCGCCTGATGAACAATTCGCGCGCAGCATGCCAGCATCTGATGATTAGCTGACCTCGCGCTAGCTGGTCTTCGATCGTTCAGATCCACGTCTTGGGCCGCCACCGATCTGATGGATTGAGAGAGAGAGGTCGCCGCTCGCCGTCCGGCATGGACATGAAGGACTTGCCGAACCAGCCCGCCCCGCGCCCGGTTTTCCAGACGGCGAGAGCCCTTTCCTCCCCCGCGGAATGCCGGCAACTGATGAGAAGAAGAGAAGCAGCAGGTAGCGCGCAGAGGCGCCCAGGCTACGCCGCCAGACCACGCATGGTGCGCGAGCTACGTCCGCGTACGTCGGATGCGCATAACCCGATTGGGACGGAGAGCTTGATATTGACAAATCGTCGCGGCCAGCCGGGTCAGGGTCGTAGCCTTTTGTCAATCGTCTTTGGCATTGGCACCAGCAGTACGGCCCGCTCGCGCCGTGGATCAGCGTACGTACGAAGGATCGTGGAGCTTGTCCTTCCTCGCTCGCTCGTAGCTCTGCTCCACTGGTAAAAGAACGGGAGTCGACGCACAAGGTCGTCCATGACTTTTCATCGGGACATCACTGTGTGAAGTAGACGTGGAAGTGGGAAAGGAACGGGGAGAGGGACCATGTAAAGTCGACCGGGTGCTTTTGCAAAGTGATGAAAGGATCGTGTGTATGGCAATGGGCACTTCACCTAGCAGTATAAAGTTGATCTTTCTAATCAGTTCTTTGGTGTTTGATCTCAAGTTATCTAACAATTTTTTTGTCTACAACGGCACTGAATACTTAATGGAATGATCGTATTGTATTGAGCAATACGTACAGATGTGATGGCATCGAGACAAACTTCACAGCATTCCGGTCAAAATATGCTTCAAACAGAACTTGGAAAAAAGGAACTGATTAAGATACTAGTACTATATCAAGGAATGATGACGGTGATGAAGGACGGAGACAAGACCCAATCAACATCGGGACTCGACGCACAATTTTATCTAGGAGTACTTCATTTACCATCCTAACTATCCTGGTCCGCTCCATTCCCATTAATTTGACCATTTACCATCTTAACTTTCCTGGTCAATTCCATTCCCACTAATTTGGCCAAGATAAAAAATTGGGAGCTTCTTTTTCATTTAGACGTTTGACCGCGAAGGCTAAGTTATTGCTGATTTCATGAAAAAGGATTAAATGCACGTGGAAATGCTTATGAGAAAATATATCTCCTCTCTATTGTGAGAGATGATTTTTTCAAGACTGAAAATGTAACATGATTGTCACATATGCCTAACAATTTTCACTTTGTGCTTGTCTTTATTCGAAACCCATGAGTATCCATGCTTCTTTTTGAAAGTATTTTTTGAAATGCATGTTCTTTGAATTGCAGAACAACACACAGGACCCCTTTGGCAGAGCTCCCAGCTATTGATTCTCTACATTCACTCTTAATTCTCCTGTTAAGTGATTTTGTGGCTGGAAGTGATTCTCTTTGATTTTCTAACATAAACTCCTAGAATCAGAACAGGGAATCACTTTTTTAGCTCCCAGCCTTTTAGTTCATTTTAGAAAATCACTTTACAGAATCAGACAAAGAATCACTTCTTCTGAACAAAAACTTTTGGCAGAGCTCCCTATAGAATGGGACGGAGGGAGTATCACCAATCATCTTAATTTATGCTTCATGAGCTATAATTTTGAAGTATAGGTCGATCTAAAGCATTGTTATATCTAGGTAATTAATTTGGTGGCGACGAGGGTAGCTAAATTTTAAGTGCTAATATAGTTATATGTTGGACTACTTTTTTCACCTCAAGTACCTAAATTAATATTTAAGTACTTTATTTAGTTATCTGTTGGAGTTGCTCTTACTCACTCCATTTATTTTTAATTGTTTCTCTAGTTTTGGGCATAATGACTAAGAAGTGAAAAAAATGATGCATATAAAACATGCAGGAAAGAGATTGATACTTATATGTACTAGGAAGAGATAAATGTAAATTTGTACGTGCTCGACGACGTGGAAATGTAGTTATGAAGGGCTTCATTTTATAGTACTACTGCGTTTTTTTTTCTTTACGCACAGTTGTATTCGTGGAATAGAGGGAGTATTCAGCATGCTCATCCGGACACATCACACAGCTTTTTTCTTCATTTAGATGCCTAAGATTGGGAGCTATACGCTACAGCGAACGCGAAGTACGTGATGCTATTCATCATGCCAGTCTCCATGGCAGACGTTGCATCGCACGTACCAGATCGTTTCAGAACGCAAGCTCCGCTCCGGTACGTGCTCGACGACGTGGAACGCGGGTAGCATAGCTTGCATCCATGCACGGTCGACCTGGCGCGTGGCTCCTCCCGTGACGGCCACAATTATTCGCTCATCATCCGCGCCTGCCAAGGGATTGTGATTCACGGAGCGGACGCTGCTGATATGCCCGGTGCATGCTGGTTTCCTGTAGCCACCAGTCGACCGCACGTATCCATTCGGTCCGGGTCCGGCGAGGGCCAGCATCCGAGTGCGGCTAAGCTGTACCGCGCGAGCACTGCCGATGCAACTGCTCGGGTGCAGCCTGCTCGCTGCCGAGAGCCAATCGTCACCAGCGGGCAGCGGATACGCTCCACGGCTTCAAGCCTTCAAGGAATGGATGGAGAAGTTACCGCGCTAGATCGGCCGCAATGCCGAGCGCCGAGCAAATTTACCGTGGTGCCGAGGCGAGTGGGGCAGCCGCGCCAGGTCAATCCGCTTCCACTGATTGGTAAAAATGGAATGACAGGTCGTGTATTTTGTGCACTCTAGGCAGCGCGTCTTGTTTTTAGCATCGCCTACTCTCTCTCTCTCTCTCTCTCTCTCTCTCTCTCTCTCTCTCTCTCTCTCTCTCTCT
>BCLF01000015.1:2437002-2456588 GCA_001602275.1 Zoysia japonica
CCTGCATACGTCGTCGATCTCTGGTTGCCGTGCCGCGCGTCTCCGACAAAATCATGGCCTAATCACACCAAGAAGCCATGCCTTTCCAAGGCCACCCTGCGCGCACGCGAGTACTCCTATATTATTCGTGGCCTTTCTTCCTCCTCCGGTGGCTACCGAGTAGCTCCACGTTACATGTTGCCTGGTTCTCACTTCTCAAGCAGCGCCTCCGCCACACCCCCTCCATTCACATGTCACGATAGCTATTAGCCATTTGTTCTACTAGTTGCTCTTGCTCCTCCGTGTCGATTTCTTGAAGCATGGCGTTGGAGGCCGTGGTCTCCGCTGAAGGACTCTTTGGCTGCTGGTCCATGGCGGCTTCCGGAGGAGGAGGATGGAGCTGGAGCCATGAACACGGCGACGGCGTCATGGAGGGGCCGGTGGGTCTCGAAGGTGGTGGCAGCGCCTCAGCAGCCTGGGACGGGGGCGCGAGCTCCTCCGTGTTGATGCCGGGGGTACAGGAGCCGGCCGGCAACTCTGCTGCGCCGCCGCTGGCGCACAACGGCGGTCGCGGTGGAAATGCACCGGCTGGTGCCGAGTTCTCGAAGGAAGGAGCAGCCGCGGCGACGGCGATATCGCCAGTGTCGGGTGTGAGGAGGAAGCGGCGCATGACGAGAAGCGCCAAGAACAGAGAGGAGGTGGAGAGCCAGCGGATGAGCCACATCGCCGTCGAGCGCAACCGCCGCAAGCAGATGAACGAGTACCTCGCCGTGCTCCGGTCCGCCATGCCGCCGTCCTACGTGCAGAGGGTAAGTACACCTGTCCAGCTAGCTAGCCGAGGCTTAAGTAAAGCCGCCATATTGGGACGTCGTTGTTAATCTCGATAAAGATTATCTGTAATTCTGCATTATTTTGTGTGGATGCTGGACAGGGTGACCAAGCGTCCATAATTGGTGGCGCAATCAACTACGTCAAGGAGCTCGAGCAGCTGGTTCAGACCCTGGAGGCGCGGAAACACGCCCGCAACAACACCCCGTCGTCCCCCGGCGTCGACGCCGCCGCGGCAACGCCCTTTGCTGGTTTCTTCACGTTCCCGCAGTACTCGATGAGGGCCGCCGGCGTCTCACCGACCGCCACAAACATGCCCCGCCCCGTCGACGTCGTCGACGGCAACGCCAACGACGCGAACGGCAACGACACCGCTGCGGGCTCGAGGAAGTCGTCCGTGGCGGACATCGAGGTGACCATGGTGGAGACCCACGCCAACCTGAAGGTCCTGTCCCGGCGGCGGCCGAGGCAGCTGCTGCGCGTGGTCGCCGGGCTGCAGGGCCACCGGCTCACCGTGCTGCACCTCAACGTGACCAGCGCCGGCCCCATGGCCCTCTACTCCCTGAGCCTCAAGGTACCACCATTCGCCGTTGCCCCTGCGTTCCATTCATTCCCGCAGCGGCGCAGCCTGATACAGACGTCCTTCCAAATGCTTACGTTCTCGCTTAGAACCATTCACCTACACGCTTTGGATTTTGGCGACACCGTTCGTGCCGAAACGAGCAGGGCTAGCTATAGCCAGTCTCGACTTCCGTGCACGCATTGTCCGTGACGACCGCTCCAAACTCCCCCCTCTTGGTATGCGTTCTCCATGAGGTAGACAGGGACGTGTCGCGCGCGGTCACAATCCGAAGAACATCCATTTCTGTGTGCTAATTTATGATCTGATGATCGTTCTCCTCCCGCTGACCCATCTGTTTGACGGCACCGCCGCGCGCGTGCAGGTGGAAGACGACTGCCAGCTCTCGTCGGCGGACGACATCGCGGCTGCGGTCCACCGCATCGTCGAAGCGCTCGAGCACGAGCAGAAGGACCTCCACGACGGCGGCGGCGAGCTCGGGTCATCGTAGACGGAATGCGACAGTTCATCACGCTTGTAATAACGACGGCTACGTCTAGCTGGCCTTCACCACTGTAGCATCTACTGTGCCATCTATGGATTTGCTTTATTGTAGCGTGAATAAGCGTGGGTCTGAGTGCACGGCGTGAGTTTCAGTGACCGAATGAACTGATCGTTCGAGTAGTGCCCGGCACTGTAGGATCTCCAGAGTTGATCGAACACGAGTGGAGTGACGGGCACATTTGCAGAGCCTTCACTTCATCAGGGCCCTGTCTTCCCGTGTCCCCCGCGCGACGCGAGCACGAGCATAGATTCCGGGATTTGGCACGTAGCCTCTCTTATATTCGCCATTTTCGGATTAATGAAAAGACAAATAAAATAAATTTTTTAATTTTTTTTAAAAAAAATTTGACTCACGTATCATTTACTTTAAACTACTTCTCTCTCCTCACTGTAACTTTTACCCCTTCACTACCCGAACCTGGCCTCCCTGTTCCAGCGGCGTGCCACAGGACTCATTGACCGGAACAGTGAGCATGGTTCGCGGAAACTGGGCGCGCACTCGACGAGAGAGGCATCGGAATGTAAAGCAAGAAAAGAAGTTGGGTCCGTGTCCAGCAGCTGGGAGGAGGGTTGACGAGAGCCATTTCTGCAGCGAGAAGAAGGGCAGGGCAGGGGGCGCTTTTGGGGAGTGGGAGGCGCATGGCCGACCCGGCTGGCCAGGAGGCGAGAGGAGCGAGGGGTGGTGATCTGGGGGATGCTACTGACCATTGGAAAGCTAGGTGATGGCGAGGGCCGGAAGCGATAGAAAAGACGCGCGCTCTTCGTGTCTCAGAGCATTGACCCTTGCGAGAAAAGATTCTACAAGACAGAGACCCTTTTCCCTTACACAGCTTTCTTCCCTTTTCTGTCTAGGCATGATTGATCCCACGGCTAAAGTCCCTGATGGAACCATGCAGACGAAATTGAGGAGAAAAATACAGCGATTGGAACTGAAGAAAGGGAAAACGTGCGTTAACGCCCATGATGATACAGCGTCCAGATATAGCTTCCAACACTGCTCTGGGCATATGGTAATTAAAAGAAATGTTAAGCATTGGTATTCATCATGATACGAAATGTTAAAAATTGAGCATCATGTGAAATGAAAATAAAGAATTTTTTTCTTAACACACAGGAAAAATTCTGATGTAACTTTTGGTAGAAAACTCGTCACCAAAGAACATTTAGACTCAGATTGGTTCACACACCTCGCATCTCGGAGAGGTAGGTTTCTAGAGGTAACATGGCAAGGCATAGTCCATGCAACTAACTGGATTGAACATAACACGATTGGGAGGAAGCAGACATACTATTTCACTACATGAAGACAAGCAAACAAGTTGTTTGACAGCTTTTCATGTCACCGGATGTTCCGGCCAATAATTTACCTGTTTCAGTGGCCTACTTATCGTTTGTTATTAAGCGAAGGACAAGAACTTTATCAGAGAGGTTCCTGTATCTACAATATGTCGGGTAGAGTACCTACTAAATTACAGTGACATTGGTAAATCATTAGAAGATTGACATGAACCAAGAAATAGAAACGATGGAGTAACAATATCTAAGAAGAAAGGAGTTAGAATTAGATGAAAATAAATGACATTATGTTTCTAAATAAACGAATTGGAACAGAAAGTAAGTTCATCAAGTATGCAATTATGCAAAAAAAAAAAATCTGGAGAAGCAGACGGGAACAGGTTGCAAGCTCGCTTGACAAAGCGGCCCACCATTAAGGAGATATGGGCCGAAAAGGAAAGCCTATGGCTGCCATGATTCATCTGGCCCACAAACAGTTGGGCGGCTGTCTGCTGAGGACAATCAGTTGGGCAACTTTCAAGTTTATTAATAAGCGGCCCAGATCGATGGGCAATTAGCCAATTACACACGACATCTTCGCTTTCCCCACACAACAACCTCTCTTCTGCGATTCGAAGTCTTCGCTCCCTTCCCGTTTCCGGTCTCGGCTCTCGCCTTCTCCCAAATCGATCCCCATCTCTCCGCACTCCGGTCTCCCATGGCGACTCTCGTCATGCAGCCCATCGGTCCCACCCCCGCTCCGGACTCTCAGGGGCACCAGAGGCGAGTGGTTTCTTCCCTCACTCTGTGTTTTCTTTGCTAGATGGATTGGCACTAAAATTTCTGATGGAATTCGATGCACTCTTTCTTGTAACTTTTGGTTTGTTTTGGTCTTCGATGCAGGAGTGAGAAGAGCTCTGGTGGGGATGGTGCCGATTTGGGAGACATTGACTCAGGGTAAGCGTTCATCCGCAGCTGCAGAACCTTCCCTTTTTTTTCTTTTCTTTTTTTTTTTTGTGGATGCCTTGTTGACGTCGTCGTGGTTCTTGGCAGCTGGGTTGTCCTTGAGAACTCGGATATCGTTCCGGCGGATTTGGCCGCTGCAGCCGCCGCTTCTTCTCCGACGATCCCTACCTGGTATGAGTTAGGTTTTGTAGAAGGTTATACGTTAATCAGTCTGGCCAAATCTCTTTAGTTTGTTCCATGTTCATTTCATATCACCTCTCAGGGCGCGGCGGGTTCGAGGTGTGGTGTTCACAGTTGTGCCATTCTACAAGAGAATCATGCATATGGAAGGTACATGAGCGACTCTATCTGGGCCAGTCAGTCCTGGATTCATATATGAAACCTTATGTTTATCTCAGGAGAAATAGATTCTTGATTCTGAATATAGCTTGAGAAGTAGTCGTAAATTGTCAAGTTGTGGTATAACTTTGTATGTTCTATGGTCGTGTTGCCGTTTCAGATGCGACAGTGGGGACTGTGGAGAATGTTGTAGAGGTCGTCGAGCATGTAGCTGAGGTCACAGAGAAAATAGCTGCAAATATGGCTGATCAACTTCCTCAAGATGGGTCTCTGCAGGAAATTGCGGAGAAGATTGAACACATTGCCGAGGTAGTCAATAATGATGCCGAGAAGGTTGAAGCCGTCGTTGAGAAGGTTGCCTTCTGTTTTCATGTATTGTTATCGATAGTACAATATTTTTTTGATGCTGTCATGATATATCTATTTTCATATTATAGATACATATCTCCTTAATGAAATACGGGCAGCACACATTCTCCAAAAAGTAATAGTATATTTGCATCTTATGGATAATTCCGTTATGTACTACTAGTATTTCAAAAGACAATCTTGGGTTTCTTATATGTGATAGTTTATGCTAAGCTGCCAACTACTACCTCTTTTTGTGGACATTTATATATTTTTAGTCTGTAGTAAAAAATGAAATGCCAATATGCCATTTACTCCTGAAAGAAAATTTTATATTTTTAAATGGGAAGCCATTTTTTTCCAACTGAGAACAGAAGGGGATAAATAGTGTTATGATTTGCAATTGTCATCGTTTTATATGCACCAGAATGTCAGTAGCCTTGTGTACAATGAATTGATCAAAACAGTTTTCCACAAGATAGATTACTGTCAAACAATTTATGACCCTCACTTAGTCTGGTTTCTAGCTGGCTTGTGTTTTAGATGGTTAAACTGTTTCTTGTAATTAATTCTAGTGTTCCAGCAAGCATTTTTGACAACTTATGGTACCATAGTTATATTTCATCATCTAGCGCTTTTGCGTACAACCTCTATAGTACCATAAGTTTGGGGATATAGAAGTAAAAAAATTATTAACTGAGTGGATTTGAGAATGAATACCTGCATGAGCATGAATGTCCATCTTGTTTTAAAATTGGCATGCGAAATGATCTGGGAAAGTCTTACTTACAAATGGTTCTCCTGGCTTGCACAGATCGACACAGTCAGTGATGAGATTGATGCTGCCGTAGAGCCTGTCATCGATGAGCTTGAAAAGCAACTGGATCAAACTTTTTCAACACCCGACGATGGAGCTAACACACAGGATTGATCAATGATCTTTACAATGTACATAACACGTGTATTGTTCTTTTTCTTTGTTCTTCACTACTGAAGGACTGTTTGTACATATGTTTGATGTTGTGTATAATTACACTTACACCCCCAGCCATGTAGGTGAAATATTTGGATAACTCCAGATAGCAGAGATCTGGAACTAGATAATGCTCAAAACAGACGATTTGTAAATGTGTACAACCATTGTACTCTCTTCGTATTTTAAATTCAACTTTGATCATTCGTCTTATTCAAAAAAGTTGCTCGAATGTGTAAAATTTTAAGTTGCAATTCAAATAACTCAAATAATAAATCAAATTATATTAAAATATATAAAATTTTATTAAAAAAAATTGAATAAGACGCATGGTCAAAATTGAATTTAAAAATCAACGGCGATATTAATTAAAGAACGGATGGAGTATAAATGAATACATTTCTTGGCTTGTGGACCGCGCCTGTGAATATTTGTAATTACCTGAGCCAGCTGATGCTGAAATGCTGTCTAAAAACATTTTCCAGTACTTCACTTGGGTCTGTATCACTCGCACTGACTGAAATGCTCGGCTCCAGCCGCTCTACGGACTACTGGACTAGCAGGCCACGCCGTGAACGTTCTCGCCGTCCCCGCGGCTGGGATTTGTCATCTGAGATATTTTGCCGTGGCGGATAAACCCCAGCAAGCCCGCTCCTCGCGTATCACTTGGCTAGTTGGCTGCGTCGCGTCGCCATGGCTCTCCCCCTCGCTCGCCTCCTCCCGGCGCTCCCCGCCTGGCAGCCACAGGCACCGCCATGCTTGAGCTTCTCTAGGTGCCGCGCTTCACTGAGCCACGGCCAGGTCTCCTTCGTCGTCTCCACCACCGGTTGCTCCTGGGGCAACTGTTCCGTCGCCTGCTCAGCTACTGCCTCGGTGGCCACGGCACCGGCTCCGGAGGCGGAGGCCGGAGAGCCCGTTGAGCCGAGGACGCGGCTCGTAGCGCAGAACATCCCGTGGGACTGCACGGCCGACGACATGCGCGCGCTCTTCGAGAAGCACGGCGCCGTCGTCAACGTGGAGGTAACCATTTGCTTCGCCTTCCCTCTCTTATCTGTTTGAAAAGAATAGTGAATATGCTTAAACTTTCAAGTTTTTTTCTTCACATTTTGATGAAATTGCGGGAGCACTGAAGTGGAAGCATTTCCTCTGAACCATCCACTCCCAAGAGTGAACTGAATTACTGAATACAAACACAATGTGTTCTAGTGCTGTAATGTAGTAATTTGAACTCAATCAAACAAACAACAAGGGCATCAGTCTGCAAATGGTAACTACTGTAAAGAAGAAAATTCGTGTTTTTAATGGCATATGACAACAAAGGAGGATATTGCCATGCAATGGGACCAATATTCAGAGTTCCCTTTGCAAAGTCCGAAAAAGTTTTTGGTGAGATTTTTATTAACTTTTGTGCTAATTCAGTCATTTAAAAAGGACTTTAGAATAAATTTTGGTATCATAACACAATTACTTAGTAGTAAGTAGTACCACACCGCAGCAACAGTTGCTAATAGCTATGGTTATCGCTCCTTAATCTTTTGAAGTGGGCCTTCAGGCTGTACAGAAGACAGCGGTAACACAATAAATGATCATTTTTCTTTGTTGCTTTCCTAGCTTTCCATGTACAATTCAAGTAAAAACAGAGGGTTGGCATTTGTGACCATGGGTTCAGAAGAGGAGGCTCTTTCGGCTCAGAACAATCTTAATTCAAATGTAAGTTTCAATATGAGAGTGTATTCACCCTCAGATTCACCCAGGTTTACTACATTGATAATCTCCCATTCGACTCATTTATGCAGATTTTAAATGAAAGGCCAATTAGGGTGGATTTTGCAAGGCCTAGACCTAAAAAGAAGCAGCGTAAGCAACCTGTTGCAGCATCAGATCCTGCTTCAAAGTATACTTTGTTTGTTGGAAATTTGACATGGAAAGTCCGATCCCTTCATCTTCGGGAATTATTTGCCTCAACGCCAGGCTTCTTATCAGCTGAAGTTATCTTTCATACCACCACTCCTAGGCGATCTGCTGGGTATGCATTTGTTTCTTTTTCCTCAAAAGAGGATGCAGAAGCCTCCATATCTACATTCAACGGTCAGGTAAATGTTATAAACTGCACCATATACAAGTATGTAAATTCTGCTGCACCATACTTAGTTGTCATTTTTGAATCTATGATCTTTGTTGCAGAAATTGATGGGGCGGCCCATTAATGTGATGTTCAAGGACGATAATGCTAAAAAGAATAAATCTTCTGCTCCAAAGGAGGACCCGGAGGATGGACTATCTGAGCAGATTGATAGTTCAGAAGAATAGTTTGAGAATCAGCAAGTGAAATGAATAGATCCCTAGTATATCGCTGACCATCGTACTTAGAAATTATATTCCTCGTTCTATAGCTCCATTTATTCCATGTACATACTCATTTGCCAATATTACAAACGGTTTCCACTGTGGAAATGAAACAGTATCATTCCCAATATTTAAGCAAAGTTCTGCTACAATCAATTGCTGAAACTTAATCATGTAGTAGTAATAAATTCGCAAAACTGTCGCATCACACTTAAAGATCTTTGCACCTGACCAATTATTAGTGATATTATAGCTTTGCACCTTGGTACATTGTCGTGGTGACAACATTTTGGTTGTTTAAATATTCCTTTAGATGAATAGTTATGGTTATTGCTATGATTTAATGCAGAAGTAATCACGCATCTGTTTTCTAATACCATTATTTGGTTATACTACCTCGTATCATACGGACTTATTAGCGAATGCTACATTGCTCAGGGATGTCAAATTGCCGTTCTGTACAGCTCGTTCAGCAACTCATGAATTAAAATACTGTGGTTGTGAAATAGGAGTATCTCCACTTGATATCGATAGCATTCTTTGGTCAGCTGGGAGTACCGTATCTCGTACCGATTTGATAGTTTATTGTAGAGTAGAAATGAGCGTGGAGGAACTCCTACTCAACCAGCTGATAGGCATGACTGTAGTTTTTGTTTCTGACGGAGTATTATAGTTAACGTCATCATCGTACTGTTTTTTTTTTGGAATCAGCTCATCATCGTAATGATTCTAAAAGTGGTACATACACTGCCTTGGAAATAATTTGATGTCAAGTCCTATATTTGTACGAGGCAGATTTTAAAATAGATTCAAATGATTATGTGTCGTTCATTTACATTGATCTCGAGGTTTAAGTTGTTCTTTTACTTTTGAGAGATAAAATTTTTAGCATATTGTCAACTGATATTAATTTTTTATATATATAAATTGATTGAAATTGAATTCGTGTCTTACCTATTTAAGGTGAAAAATTGCATTGTCTTATTTTAAAAGGGCATTTGAATAATCCTTCATAATTATGTAAAAATTAAAAAAAAAGATGATCCACAATTCCATTTTTTTTATCGGTCCACAATTCCATTTGTTCCCTGTGAAGTCTTCCGGATCACTGTTGCTGAGTTTGCAAGAACACCTGACCTTTTGTTTTTGAAAACAGCATGGAATTTCCATTAGCTGCTAACCTCTGGCTGATCACCGGAGACCAAGTGCATTACAAAATTTGGCGCAGAGCACCAAACACATAGACTCACCCACAGACAGAGTCCTGCTACCATAGCCGGCTAAAGCATCAGCCACACTATTACAATGCCGAGGGCACACCATGACTTTGTAAGAAGAGAACCTACTTGCAAGAAGCTCCCTGATGTGCCTGAACAAGCTTCCACCTGGGCTGTTATCCCAGGAGTCCGAGGTGATTGCGCACCCCAAGTTTGCCGCATCCGTCTCTAGGATGATAGACGGCATTCCCCAAAATGCTGCTTTCTCCAGGCCTTTCAGAGCCGACATGGCTTCTGTATGCATCACATCCGCTGCATTCTGAATATTCCCTGCCCCTGCTTCAAGAGCCAAACCAGTGCTGTCCCTAATCACAAAGCCCCAGCCCCCAGAATTACCAGCAGCCGGGAAAGCACCATCAACGTTGATTTTATAAGCATGATCTGGTGGGGCTGTCCATTTCTTGGAACCTGGAACCAGCTCCTTAGTTGCTTTCTTTTGCAGTTTTTTAAACTTTTGTAGTGATATCTCACTGAGCAGCACACCTCTGAAGTCAAAGCCAGCTGGTTGCCTGCATTTCTTTTGTTCCTGGTTGACCACCACAGCCAAAGGAAGACTGAGACTGTCAATTGTGTATTCGGCTCTAGTTTCCAGATCTTTCTGAACACCTCCTTTGCAGATTGGCATTGCTCAAGCTCGGCCCGAACTGAGTCTAATTGCAGCTCCTGCCAGCACGCCCGGACATGTACACATCTGAAAAACAAATGCCCGCCATCATCATTAAGCCTGTTGCACACCGGACACAAAGTTTCAGTCTTGACCCCTTTTTTGAACAAGTTTTGTCGCACCGGTAAACTATTATGAGCAAGCCGCCAAAGAAACATTTTCACTTTATTTGATACCTCCAACTGCCAAATTTTTGACCAATTAAAACTGGCATGCGGATTGCTAGAAGAAGCTGCAGCCGGCCTCCTCTTCCTTCTGTCATTGACTTGCACTGCCAATTTGTAAGCTGATTTGATAGAAAAACGACCTCTGGAATCATAGTGCCATGCAACCCAAACCTCCATCCCCGGTCGAACAGGTATAGCTAAAATGAGTGCAGCATCTTCCGGCCAAAAAGTATCGTTTACCAGTTGGACATCCCACTCTCATGTCCCTGGATCAATCAAGTCTTCTACCATGGTGAGGAGTGAGGCTCCTCTCGGAGTAATTGGCCTTCTTGTTGTCTCCCTCGGCAGCCAAGGATCACTCCAGATATGAATCCGTCTCCCATTGCCCACCCGCCAAATAATACCTTCCTTAAGAAGCTCTACTCCTTGCAGAATGCTACGCCAAGAATATGATATGCCATCCCGAGGTCGACATTGCATGATGCTTCCATCTTTGAAATACTTAGCCTTTAGCACTGGTCCACACAGTGTGTCTGGGTCATTTAGTAGTCTCCAATCTTGCCGAGCTAGCATAGAGATGTTGAAGAGATGGAGGTCCCTTAAGCCCAACCACCATACTTCTTTGACCTGCATAAAGTCTCCCAGCTGAGCCAATGTATTTTATGCACCTTGTCCTGTTGGCTCCACCAATATCTCCCAATGATAGAATTCAACTCATCACACAAGCCCTTTGTGATATCAAAGCAAGACATGGCATATGAAGGGATCGCTTGGGCCACTGCTTTGATGAGGGTCTCTTTTCCGGCCTTCGACAACAATTTTTCCTGCCATCCCTGCACCTTCGCCCACACTCTCTTCTTGATGTATGAGAAGGTCCGCTTCCTACACTTTCCCACCGAGACTGGCAGCCCCAAATATTTTTCTCCCATTGTTTCTTGACTTATGGACAGCTCCGCCTTTAGGTGTTCTCTCACATTTCTGCTTGTGTTGGGGCTGAAAAGGATGGATGACTTGTCTTTATTTATCACTTGTCCTGAGACTCCCTCAGACGCCTCCAATATGCGTTTCAGTTCTGCCGCTTCTGAACTACCAGCCCTCATGAGAATCAAAGAATCATCCGCAAAGAAAAGGTGGCTCACACTTGGGGCAACCCGGCAAACTTTTATACCCTGAATTTTACCTTCCTGTTCAGCTCTCTTTAGCATGGCGGAGAGGCCCTCAGCACATGACAGGAATAAATAGGGGGACAAGGGGTCCCCCTGCCTCAGCCCTCTTTGAGGAATGATGATGTCCGTATAGTTCCCACTGACTTTGATGCGGTAGTTCACAGAAGAGATGCATTTCATGATCAACTCCATCCATCGCTGCCGGAACCCCAATTTTTCCATCATGCTCCACACAAAGGACCACTCGACTCTATCATACGCCTTGCTCATGTCCAACTTGATTGCCACTGTGCCGTCCTTTCCCTTGCGCCTGTTCTTTATGTGATGAGTAAGTTCATAGGCAAGAAGCACGTTATCTGTGATTAATCGACCAAGGACGAACGCACTCTGTGTTGGAGAGATAATGTCTGGTAATACCACCTTCAACCTGTTGGCCAGTACCTTTGAGATCAATTTGTAGAGTACTGTACATAGGCTGATTAGGCGTAAGTCTTCGAGCTTTTCTGGGTCCTTCACCTTCGGAATTAGGACAATGATAGTATCATTCCACCCACTTGGCATGTCGCCCCCATTCAACACTTCCAGAACCTCTCTTTTCACTTGTTCTCCCATGAGGTTCCAAAACCGTTTGTAGAAAACTGCCGGGATTCCATCAGCTCCTGGTGCCTTCAGGTCTCCAATACTCTCCAAAGCGGACCAGACTTCATCCCCAGAGAAGGGGACTAGCAGCATGTCATTCATCTCACTTGTGACCAGTCTTTGTACACCAGCAAGTATTTCCTCAAGATTACCACCTGCATTGGAGACAAACAACATTTGATATTGATTAGATATTAACTGCTTCAGCTGCTCCCCCACCACCTCCCCACCACTATCATCTTTTAATTTTTTTTATCACACTCCTTCTTTTCCTCTCAGAAGCAAAGGCATTGAAGAATTTAGTGTTGCGGTCCCCCTGCAGGAGCCAACAATTGTGCGCTCGTTGTTTTTAGAAAGTGTTCCGGCTGGTCCTCAAGTCGTTCCAGCTTATAAACTTAAGTACATGTTCCTGGGTTACACTGTTCTGTGAGAGTTTTCCCCGCCTACATCTCTCAAGCTCACGCCGAGCACTTTTAACTCTTTTTTCTAAAACACCCAAAACACCTCGGTCCCATTTCCACAACTCCCCCAACACATGCCTTTGCAGCTCCATCAGTTTTGCACCGCCGTTCAATAGTGCTGACCCCCAAGCCTCTTCAACTTTGGCCGCACAGCCTTCCTCCTCCAGCCACCGTGCTTCAAACTTCCTCAACACCTCCCGCGGTCCCTCCCATCTACGCAGCTCCCTATCGCCCATATCCACAATGATCGGCCGATGATCCGAGTGCCGAGGATCTCCATCAATCACACGGACCAGCGGGAATTTGCACCTCTACTCTATGTTTGCCATAGCTCGGTCCAGTCTCTCCCGCACATAGCTTCCCATTGCGTGATGATTGTTTCGCCACGTGAAAATGTCTCCCACGCATCCCAAGTCATGTAGCTCACAGTCTTCCATACCTTTCCTAAAACCTTCCATGGCACTTTCTGCTCTCGGTGCACCACCCTCCTCCTCATGGGGAAAGAGTACCTCATTGAAGTCGCCGCAACACAACCATGGCAGATCACACAAAGCATGCAGTGAACGCATAGTGCGCCATGTGTTCTCCTTCAGTTCACTCCTAGATTCCCCATACATTCCTGTGAACCGCCGAGTAAAACCATCATCTTCCGTTATCAACATATCAATATGGTACCTGGACATGTTCTGCACCATGAGATGTATTTTCTTTCTCCAAAATACTACCAATCCTCCGCTGGCACCTTCACTGTCTTGTGTCACCATATTTGTCGATCTCAGACGCCACCTCAACCACTCCAGCAATTTTTCATCATGTTTTGTTTTCGAGAGAAACAAGACATCAGGGCCTTCCTCCTTCTGAGATCCAGAAGGCCACGAATTGTCGGGCTATTCCTCAATCTCCCGCAAGTCTAAGATATAAGTCTCATTAATCCAAACAAAACTGTCTTGTTTGTCTCTTTTTTTTCCGTCGTACCCTTCTTTCAAAACACCGACCTCTGTTTTTTTACATACAGTCACTTCAACACCTTCCTCCTCTAAGTGCAGCTGCCTTTTTCTGTCTGCCAGCCCACCAACCACCACCCCCCATCCTTTCACTGGTCCTCATTTTTCGCTTGTAAGTGCCTTTCCTCCTGCTCGCCGCCCTGGTGACCTTCTTAACGCCCGTCTTTTCCTGTTGTTGGTGCTGTGGCAGCGCCATAGCTGGCAAAAAGGGCGGTAACTGTTCATCGAAGGGGTCAACTGCACACCATGCTCCGTACAAACACCTTTCTCTTCATCTATCTGCATTTTGTTCTCCTCATCATGCCCGGCTAGCAAGATCTGGGTCAGATTATCAACATGAAACAGTTCCTTCGCCTTTCCTGCATCTTCCCCTGTTTGTTCTAAAGCTTCGACAATCTACTCACCAGCGTCTCCCTCCACACCACTCAAAAATAATGCTTCGTGGATGTACTCCGCCTCGGACTCTGTTCCACTGGGCTGGTAGAATCCCACGGGGTAACCTGTCCACAACGAAAGACCGGGTCCTCCGCCTCGGCGGGCCAACGGGTTTGGGTTTCTTCCTCGCGGGAGCCTCTGTGTGTTCCTTGCGACCTGCACCAAGCAACCGGCGACGGCTCACCTCTCCTCTTGCGCCCTCACCAAACACCACCCCTCCCACCAAACCCAAGCCCACAACCACCGCCGCCGCGCTTGAGCTGATGGAGTCTGGCCCGGGGGAGGAGAGGTGGAAGAAAGTCGCGGTCGGCGGTGACGGCGGGCTAGAGTGGGAACTGGAGCGGCAGTTCGCGTTCGAGAGGGAGATGCTGCCGCAGGCGGCCGAGCCGCAGAAGCCGCGGGGGCGTACGCGGCGGAGGCCCTTCGCCGCCGACCTGATCCAGAACTGCGACCTACCCCCTCCCGCCAAGCTCTTCGGCCCGGTCCCCACACGGCAGAGGTACGCCGTCACGCAAGCAACCGTCTTTCACTCCCGCACAGTCTTCGCCACAAAATCTCGGCGGCGAGGGACGCATCGTTAACGCCGCGCTGCGTTCTGGTGTGATAAAGGTTGGAGAGCGCGGCGGGGACGGACCCGAAGGCCAGCGTCGCCGACGTCGGAGACAACGAGAGCCTGCTGCGCGCGCTGCGGCTGTCCCAGTCGCGCGCGCGGGAGGCCGAGGCGAAGCTGGCGGCCGCGGGCGCCGGCGGCGGGGACCTCGCGGCGCTGCTGGTGCGCGATTCGGTGGCGCTATCCGCGCACCGGCGGTGGGTGATGATGCTGGAGGCTGAGAACTCCCTGCTCAGAGGCACCGCCGCCCGCGGCGCGGAGCCGGATAATAACGACGAGGAGGACAAGGAGGAGACCGCCGCGCGGCAAGGGGCCGGGGTGGCTGCTTGGTGGGTCGCGCTCGCGGTCTGCATCGGCATCGCCGGCGTCGGCCTCGCGGTCGGCCGGTTCCTCTGCTGAAAGACAAACAAGTTTCGTGATCCGGATTTGGGTGTACAGCGAAAGCCACGGACCAACCGCCGAAAATGCGCACTGAATGATTGAAACAGTTCAGCTGTTAGCAGCAGCAGCAGCACGCATGTTCGATGAAATTTCGCACGATTCATCGAAATTTGCAGGTTATCATTGGCATTCTTGTTCTATTGTAAATACAAAGAAAATCACAAGCTGCAAAAGAACTTTTGTTTTTAGACGCTGCAAAAGAAAATTGGAAGAACGGAGCGATAGTAGCTTTGTGTTAACAGAATCGTAGTGGAGTGAGCGAGAGCGCGCAGCATTGGACCGGAAACTGCATTGCTCCGATTCCGATCCAGCGTTGCTGAGCACTCGCTGTAAAATTGATCAGGCCAGCAAAGCTATTTCTTAGTGCAAATTAGTCGTCCTTTCCCCAAAAAAGTGAAGGATTGATTAGAATCAGCAGGACCCAAAGGCACTTGTGTCCAAACCGAACCTGGTTGCGGTCGTAAAGCTGGACCGGCTGGGGTTGGTGGCACCTGCTCCTCTTTCGCTTCTTATCGGAGACCAAACACTTAACCAAATGTCAAGCGATGCCCATTCCAAATGCCGACCAAGAAACAACTCGAATCTTGTTGTACTAGTAGAACCCTCAATTTTATACTATTTGTGTATTATTTCACCTGAATTTGCTTTTAAATTATTATTATTAGATGTTTAGAACTACAAATATAGTTTAATTTGAAACATGGTGGCGCACATCATCGCACATGTTTGAATTTTGCAGGCTCGCATTCATTCGATTTCGCGCCCAATTTTTTATGGTTTTGAGAGGGGTGGACAGGGTATGTCCTTCTCACCGGGGTCGCATTCCAGATCGAGATGACCGCAGCGTGTTCTCAACAAACAAAAGAGTCCTCTGATGTTTCACCTTGTGATAGTCACTGGACGTTCTTGTCGTCTTCACTTTCAGTTTTGATTCGTTTAGAAGTGGGACACAAAAAGAATACAAATACTAGTTCAAGTCAGCATTTTCTCCGTCGTTTTAGAAAAATTGGAGAGCAAGTTGAAGTTGATGCAAGAGTTGCCTTACAAGCTACTTATACCGGAGATGCCTCACTGATTTCGGAGCTGCCACAATGCCAAGCTGACAAGGTTAAACGGAAGCATGCCTAGCTTATTGCCAACCACCATGCAGGAAGTTCCTAATCACCTTCAGCTGCACACAACGACTGAGAAATAATGCAACATTCTACCTGCAGATGGTACTTTTTGAGAAATATTCTTAGTTTCAATTATGACTTTGAGATGTTCCTTAATAATTCAGCTCTTGATTGAGATGACTCGAGTCTCGACCGGTGAAACCTAACCTGCTCAACTGCACGGCAGATGGCACAGTTATCTGCACGCCCAAACGCCGCCTGTGATGTAGCGAAGACGGCGTCGTCTTCTTCCTTTCGGTCAATGCATTAGGTGAACAGGGAAAAAGAAGTCTCCGTTCATGGCTACTACTACTAGCAGGCATGCACTAGCAAAGCTTGCATCGAAATGAACACAAGGTTAGGTCAGTGGATGCGCACTTTTGCACCACGCTAGTACCGGCCGTCCAGGTGGTATCAACTCAGTAATATTACTAATAAGACCACGTTGGTATCGCATGCATGTTTATTAAAGTTAAACGAGCTAAAGCGTTCTCGAGTTGGGTGATTTGCCTCTTGATCTATGCCGTCCCAGCCTTTTGACGAACGAACTGACGCATCAGCTTCCACTGCTTCTTCTTCAGTCTTCTACATAGAGATTGGCTGCCACTGCGCCACTACTGCAGCTAAACAATTCGTGATCAGTGCCTTTAAGCTTTGGCATCAGTTCCCCTAACCACTCTTGCTCGCTCTGCCTTTCTTCAACCCATCTCTTCCGTCTAACCTCTTCTGTCTATTCCGTAGGTCTATCTAGCCGTCTAGAAGAACTGGGCTATATATATGAAATATATATATGATTAACCAGAAAACAGAGCTGATGTGGAAACGATGCATTTGAACCCATCCTGATGCATGGCTGCCGGAATTGCGTAAGATTTCCATATGGCCATGCTGGCATGCTTCTCGATAACGATAATTGAGGGCGGCCCACCTACCGCGCTTGGATTTCATACGGAAAGGAGCGATGGATGGGAGCGAGACAGCGACGGATATCTGAACGCCGCTCGCTTGCTCCGTCGCTCATCATGCGAGCCAGCTAGGAACGGCAGCATTTCGGGGTTCAAAGCAGAGGGGTTTTTTTTTAAAGGAAAGCACAGGGATTTTTTTTTTGAAGGAAAGCACAGGGGTTTTTGTAAGGCAGAGAAGCATTCCTATTCCGTTCTCTTCACACGCACCCACACATAAAAGCGTAGATTCTTAAAGAAAACCATAATATTTGCATGAAGCACGCATGAAATGATTGAATGAAGAGGAGATGTTCAACGCGAATGATTTGGATGAAGAAGAAGAACGAGAAATTCAACTCTCGAACGGAGACCGGAGACGAGGCTGGAATTAAGTAAGCAAGAAAAGCTTGGAGCAACCAACTCCTCGTCATCCACCTGCTGCCCTGTAGCCGCCGCGTACTCCATGACGGCCGCCATGTGACGCGTCGCTCTATAAAAGGGACCCTCCAACCTCCGCTGTCCATCGTGCAAACCCTATCCCTTCGCGAGATATTGCGAGCTCCTCCTCCACCTCACAGACACTGCGTTAATTGGCGCGCGCTCTGTTCTCTCGAGTTTCTGCCATGGCGTCGTCCCACTCCGCTCTGATCTCGCTGCTCGTCGCCGTGAGTTGCGCCGCCGCGGCGTCGGCGACCACGTACATCGTCGGTGATAACCAGGGGTGGACGACCGGCGTCGACTACAGCACCTGGACCCGTGGCAAGACCTTCGTGGTCGGAGACAAGCTTCGTAAGCCTTCTGTCCTCCGCGGGGAGTTCTTGTCATCGCTAAAGATCACGTTGCGCGGTTGGCCATGGGCTTAATCGATTTTTTTTCTCCCTTCTGCAGAGTTCAACTACGCCAGCGGGTCGCACACTGTGACCGAGGTCAATAAGAACGATTACGAGTCCTGCTCCTCCAGCAACGCCATCAGCAACGACAACAACGGCCCAACCACCGTCACCCTCAACACCCCCGGCACCCACTACTTCATCTGTGGAGTTCCTGGCCACTGCTCCAGCTCCGGCGGCATGAAACTCGCCGTCGACGTCGGCGGTTCCGGCTCCGGCGGCTCCCCTGCCACCCCCGGGACATCACCCAGCGGTCCCAACAGCGCGTCCGCGCGCGTGCAGGCCGGCCCCGCCCTCGCCGTGGCTGCCAGCGTCCTCGTCAAGCTCGCCCTTTTCTGATCATCGCGCTGCTGCACGAGTACGACGGCGGCGGCGCTGCCATGACCGTGGCCAGTGTAGAGGCAGTGCAGGATTCTTGAGCGTTTCTGACGGCCGGCATGTACTATACTCCACCTACGTACGTTTCCATGGTAGAGTGGTTGGTTTCGTGATGTAGTATGATTGATGCTTTGTTGCTTCGCGTGTTCGTCTGCGACTTTTCCAGTGTAGTAGTTGGTTCTTGTAATCTACTCGGAGTACTTTCTCTTCATGAATATTTTTTTTCCAATAATGCTCTGGTAAAGATCATAACTAAGATGCCGTATCAATATTCACCGTTTGATAGCAGTTTTCTGAAGTTTTGCTTTTTCGTAAATGTTTCAGAATTTTATCATCTAAACTTCGTGAAAAAACTATTAGCTTCTAGAACATAAATGAAAGATGAAGTTGAAGCTTGGCCAAACAGATTACAGTCATGCTGAGCAATGCATAAGGTATTGGTGTACATGGCTCGAGGTTAGAGTGACGTCTTGGGCCGTTGGGTTAGGTAGCGAGGACGACGCTACGGGACTGTTTGGAACATTGGGAATAATAGAAATAGTAGTAGTTATCTGATTGAAAGCTACTACTCTAGTCAGTAAATCATCAGCTAGCTAATTAGAATGTAGGGTTGCTTTCTATGACCATCACCTTGAATCCGCCGTGGATTCAAGGATTTTTTTGTAGTGTGGAACAGGAGTAATAGTTATACTAATAATTAGTTGAACTATTACCCGTGATGTTTAGAACCAGTGGAGATAATTTTAGTAGATACTCCCTCTAGTTTTAAAATATTGACCACTGTTGATTTTTTACATCAACTTTTAGCATTATTTTATTCAAAAAATTTGTTCAAATGTGAAACATTTTGTTATAATTTGATTTATCATTAATAGAATTTAAATCACAACTAATAATTTTACACATTGAAACAAATTTTTTAAATAAAACGAATAGTCAGAGTTGATGTTAGAAGCCAACAGTGTTAATAATTTAGAACCGAAAGGAGTAAATATTATCCCTAGGGTTTCGTAACATGCCATAGTTAAACTAGCTGGTAGAGGAAACGAACACGGAATAATCCGTTGAAAAACGGCGTCGATCGGCCAAAGTGATTTGATTGAACGGTACCTATTGTTAGAAGTTCCCAAAGCGTTCCAAAACTTCCAAACATGAATAATGGAACATCTTTACAAAAAA
>BCLF01000015.1:2456738-2511125 GCA_001602275.1 Zoysia japonica
AACCCCCCCCCCCCCCCCCCCCCCCTTTTAATGCATCGGTGGTCCAAACTTTCTTTATTTGAATGCATCCTTCGCTTTTTGAAACCCCTAATGTTCAGAAGAGAAATTCTTCTCATAATAGACGCTAACTTTTGAATTTTGGAATCGAATCATACGGCAACTTTTGAAAAAAGAGTGAACGACGCATGCGGAGCAAGTATGGAGAGGAGAGTGAGTGGTTTCTTCACGTCCCTATAGTACTGCACGTAGTAGTTGGGGACTTTTTTTTTTTAGCAGAGTCCTGCTACTAGTTGGGGACTTGAGGGAACGTAGGTACGCAATTTCTAAGTGACGTGCTTTCTCAAATCTCAAAGTCCCTCGACGAAAAGGATGGGCCAACGGCGCGCGACGGCGACAATCCGTATGAGCTCTGAGGAGTGAGGACATCCATGATCGTGGAGGAGGTGATGATGGGAGTCAAGCTCATGTAGCCCAAACGATCTCGAGATTATTTGGACGGTGGACCTCGTCTGCAACCATGACGCCTTCAGTCGGAGGTTGTAGATGCGCCCCTCACCCAAACGCAACAGTAGTACAGTAGTGCAGTTGTCTGTGGTCGGATGGCACATGCAACAACTTTTGACCACGTCAAAGGGCCACCACACGGCGTCCCAAAACTTCGGGCCTATTTGAACGGGCCAGACTATGGACCCGTCAGTTCATCATAAATGGCCCACCCGTGTGTTGTGGGCTAATATGCAGCCCACTGAAATGTGCCCTGTGAAATTCGTGAAGCGGGACGGGTAATGGCCCATGCATCCAGTCCAGCCCAATAGGCCAAGCGTTTCGTCGCAATCGCACGCAATTGACGGCTGCAAGCGCACGCCGCCGCAGGCATGGAGCGACACGAGGTGATGGCACCTCAAGGGTCCACGTCCACCCCGAATCACGCGCTAAGCAACGAGGCCGCAGTCGCCGTCAGGTGCGTCGCAGTCCCGCACGGCAACGCTCGCGCGGGGAGCCACGCGGCCTCGTCCCGCCGCACGGACCCCACCACCAGGTCCACCAGCCTGCTCGCTTTTCCAGCGGTCTCCAGCCCAGATGCAAACTTCTTCACGCACCGCTTCTCCCATAGCGCTGAGTCACTGTCGCTCTCATGGCAACTACTAGCAGTAGTGATACTGATATGTAGAAAGAATCCGCTAGATACGAACAAAGTGGAGACTATACAATGGCAAGACGCAAACTGTCTAAAGTCTCAACAATCTCTATCTGTCCCTCTCTCGCCAACAGACGCTCCTAATTCAGATCTGACGAACCACTACACTAAAAAACGGTATGGAATAAGCAAACCCAAAAGCGGTGATGAACAATAAATAGGCCGAGGCAGCAGCAGCGACCGGAGCTGCGGAGGCTGCCGCGTCGCGTCGGAGCGGAGCAGATCTCAGTACGCGAAGACAGCGGTTGCCGCTACGACGGCGGCCCACGCGGCTGCAGGGGCGACGCTGGACGCGGCGCTTGGCGGAGGAGGCAAGGCCGGGGCCTCGGAAGGCGAGGTGCGGAAGGAGCCCGGCGCCGGCGGAGACTGCGGCATCTCGGGGCCGGGGGCCTCGGCGCTGGGCTCCGGGACGGGGATCGTCGGGGCGGGCGTCGGGGCCGCGATCGGTGGAGGCATCGCGGGAGGCTGCGCTGGCGCAGGCACCGGCGCTGGTGGCGGAGGTGGCGGGAGGGGCTGCGCGCGGGGCGCCGGCATGGGAGTGGCGCCCGGAGCCTGCGCCGCGGCGGACGCGAAGAGGAAGGCCATGGCCACGGCCACGAGGTGGAGATGCGCCATGGTCGGTGGTGGGGAGCGGCTGCGGTAGACCGAGTGCTAGGGTTTTGGCTTCTCAAGGCTGTGGGGGTTCGCCACTCGCAATCAGGGGATGCGCTGCTTCGAAGTGTGCGATTGGGATATAAAAAAGAGGGGGATACTGTACTCGAGAGGTTTGTAGTTTGACAATGGCGGGTTAGTGACGTTATCGTGACTGACGGTTCGATGTGGCCTGGGGGACGATCCTCTCCAGTGTTTTCCCAATCAAATGTTGAATGCCATGGGCTAAATAGGCTCCTTATAAAAGTATAAGAAGAGATAAGGTTGCTGTGAGCTGGCTTCCAATAAGACTAGACTCACTTAATAATTTTTGTTGCAGAAGTCCCATCTTGATAATTTAGGTTGGAGCAATTGCTCCATCTTTTTCTGAATACAATAAATCTGAGATAAAAATTTTAATATATTCTATATGTTCCAATTTATAAATTCTTTTAGGACCCATTTGAATCCTTGAAATTGAATTCATTCTAATAATTACAATTTAAAGATATATTAATTAAGTTAATATAGTTGTATACGAAATATATTTGTAAATTTATTGTTAGTAATACAAAAGATATATTTATATGTTGCATTTCTATCGTAAGGAAGTGAGTTGAAGAGTGTGCTATAAGTTAAAAAAATAGAATTATAACATAATGATTTATAGAATCTATTTTCATCTCTCACCCTGTGAATTTGAGATATAAATTTATTTGTAAGCTTTAAAGTTGTGCACGGGAATTAAGGAGAGTGAAAAAGATAGAATGTGCTAAAAATAAGGAGTAGAGAGAAATAAAAAATATTTAAAAAAGATAAAAATGTATCAAAAAGCAAGAATAACTTATATTTATAAAAATTGAAGACATCCAGAGTCACTTATAAATTGGGATTTATAAGTGGGATGGAGTAAGAGAAGTTAACTAGTTTGTACTCCTCCGTCCATAAATCACCAGCGTATTTTTCTTCTGCACAAAGACCAAGTAATAACCGTCTTTCTCACAACTCACGCCACTAATTAACTAGCTGGCCCTTCGTTTTAGCGGAATGCATACGGGATTGCATGTAAGAATTAATGGATAGGCTGTTACGCGTGCATGCATGAAACTTAAATGCAAACTGAATCGTTTTTGACGTCGCGGAACCTTAATGAAAGAAATTTTTTTCCTAGATGGTGGCAAGCTGGTAAATGAAATTGGAAGTACTCTGCTCAACGCCTTCTAGTTACGGTGAAAATTTGGCCACCCCGCCAATGTTGAGGCTTAAGCGCTGCTCAATAGGGGACGGAGGGAGTATATGTTAGTGGACCATTTTTCCTTGTTTAAAAAAAAGATAAGATAGCATCCTGAAAAAGAACAGCCTAAGGGAATCGCTTGCTTGCAAATGATTTTCCTTTGCTCTTGTACTCGATTTCATTATCCTTTAAATACTCCACCAAAAAGTTACGGGGTTTGTCTTAAAAAAAGTTACGGGGTGAATATGTAGGCTCGCAAACAAAATCAATTTGAAATTGTAGTCCGACGTCGAAGATAAAAAAAAAAAACAGAAAGACTAAGGGTTTGTGATTGGTTGGGACACAGCGCTTGTGAAAAAAAATATTTGGTTGTTTGGATCCTCGTCTCGGTCGCATAATCACATGCAAAATGAAAGCTCAGCACAGAATACGGAACTGAATTTTGTTTTTTCCGAGCCTAACTCGCACGGCACGGTAGCCTGATTCTACGCTGCGAGCAGAAGCTGTTGGGAAGCGAACCAATCATTGACCCTAAGCATTGGGTTGTTCTAACCAGCGTTCACCTTACCGTTTTCGTGAAAATCACGAAAATTACTACAGTAAACGGTAAAAAATCAAACAAAAATTAATTTTTTAGAAAAAACCGACCAATTTTTACGATTTATCGACTGGTGATTTTTGCTGTTTACCGTTTTTAAATTTGAAATCAAATCAGTTTGAGCGATTTTTTATCGGTTTTTATAGTAAATCGCTCAGATTGACCGATTTTTAAATTTTCAAATTTTTTTGAATTTATTATACTAAAAACTGGTTAACCGCTTAAACCGAACCGTTTCGCGAAAACCAAACGGTTTACCGTAGTTTTGTAAACCCTGTTCCAACACGACCAGAAGAGATCAAGGGTGTAATAAGCAAACACGAGTAAAAGTTGACCCTCGAACAAAGATACAGGAGTAAGATACTACTACGTGTGAGCAGCTTGGTTCAAAGTCAGAGGAGTATGAACAGGGTAATCGGACGGAACCGTCAAACGCGTAGGTGTTAAAGCACACGAAGATGGCGTATTTCGTAAGGTAACCAAGATGAATTTGTCAAACACGTACGTGTCAAAGCATACGAAGATTTAAGCACTGTTACACATAGTGATGTTTCCAAGTGCTTTCGTCACCGCAATTGCTTGTACTGAGAACCCGATGGGCTCCAAAATGACAGCACCAGAATATTGTAGTAGTAGATAAAATAAAATTGAACCACTCACAAATGGCCTGGGCTTATTCGAAGGTGCCCATAAGCCAAACACTGGAGCACTATAGCCATCTGACCTCACTCAACTGAACTTGGCATCAGTCTACAGGACTGTTTATTACAGGACCTATCAGCAACTCTGTATCCCTACACCATATTACCCAAGAGGAACTTGGCTATTCATCCTCTATGTTGGATGGGCACGCAACACCCATGTATACTGTTGAATAGCAAAGTTCCCTATCAAAACCTGCGTATCCCTACACAAATATTACCAATGTACACGCAACGGTGCAAATTCTGGAAGGATCTTCAACTTCATGATGCCATGCTTGGTTATCTGCGTGTAACTTTGCAGACTTGCAGTTCCATCTCCAACATTGAAAGAATCTCTAAATGAAACAAATCCTCACCAGGTGTAAATGCTTGGTCCAGAACACTACAAAAAGAGGTAAATATCATAGTGAAATAATCTGAAGCGAACACCCTGCAGCCTAAAACAGAACAACCCGGGGCCTGGAGGTGCTTACATGATTGAACAGCTACAGACCAGAGTGGTTCCAGAGTTGGTTGCCACATGACATATATAAAAGAAAAGGGTAAACGAAAACGCAGAAACTATCCAAGGGAAGAATTTGTTACCTATACAAGGTAGCTCATCAGATGTATATTAGTATCTTATTTCACTTGGTCGTTTCTTAAACCAACTGCCTCTAACAAATCTTCGTTGTTGCCTTCAGCAACTTCCATTTCCTTCATTTCTTCAAGCTGCCTCAGAAGATCTAACCTATCCGGAGCATATGTCGATGGTATCTAGACAGTGGCAAAAGCAATTGTTATATTTATAAATAAAAACAATGGAAGATTAACGAGGGGTCACAGACCACATACCATTGAAGGTACATATCTCTGGATAAATGCCAAAATTGCAGCATGTCCAACAGCAGTAACCTGGGAACAACATCAATTAAGGGCCTGTTTGTTTCAGATTATAATTATAATCCACCTAAATTATATAATCTAGATTAAATAATCTGATTGGAAAACAAACAGGTAGATTATTCATCTGGATTATATAATCTGAGACCTCAGATTATAATAATCTAATAATCCATCTCAAAGGAGATTATTTCAGATTATTTGCTATAAAAGACCCACTACCCATACCTCTTTCATCAAAATTACTCGCTTTGAAATCCTACCATTTCAACAACATACACTACACACTTCATTATTTCGTCTTAATACAAATAAAGGAATAATCTAACTAATAATCTAGACTCCCAAACAGATAGACATAGATTATAATCTTTAAAATATAATCTAGATTATATATTTTATAGATTATAATCTAGAATATATAATCTACTAGGAAAACAAACAGGGCCTAAGCTAAGGATGAAAAAGTCAAGAAATATGAATTAAGTCACTCTTGGAGCACATAATAAATAAGTTGGCCATGGTGATTCAGACACCAGATAAGACTAAGGGCCCCTTTGGCAGAGCTAGAGCTCTCAGCTCCTGATTCTCAGTTAGAATCTGGGAAGCTCTACCAAACGCTATTTTTCAGAAGAAGTGATTTTTGTTTGATTCTGTGAAGTGATTCTCTGAAATGAACTAAGAGGCTGGGAGCTGAAAAAAGTAGCTTCTCGTGATTCTGTGAAGTGATTCTAAAAGTTTATCCTAGAGAATCAAAGAGAATCAATTTCAGCCACAAAATCACTTCACAAGAGAATCAACAATAAATCCAGAGAATTAGGAACTGGGAGCTCTACCAAAGGGGCCCTAAGATGGCCTGATTCAATATTGATGATGTAAATAGGTAGTAACAGGATTGCACATCAAATTGAAAACAACAATGTGGACAGCTTGTTCAAGAGACAAAAAACCTAAGTAAAAGAAAGACTCACTGGCAGGAGCATGAGTATTCCAATAGGAACAACAGATGCCAAATCTGTCAGGGTTCTTTGAAGAGCTTGCTTTTCCTTCTGAGTAAGCTCATCCCCAATAAGAGCTCTTTTTAGCAAACCCATAGCAGCACCTGTATCAATTGCTAGGAGTTGTGTGCCTTGCACCACAGTCTGCACAGTAGGAAAACAAAATAAAGAGTTGTTTACATAGCAAACTAACTGTAACCATAAAAAAGGGCAGCCCGGTGCATGTAGCTCCCGCATGCGCACGGTCTGGGGAAGGGTCCCATAAAAAACTGTAACCATATTGTGGTTAACATAAATTGGTGTCAGAGACATTTTAGAAACCAGCTATATTATTTGAATTTTCTACTGAAATTATTCACGACAATACCATATTATCATGAATGCCCTCAGGAAACACTAACATGCTAATATGCTATGACATGAATGGTTTTGACACTCTAATAATATGGTAAATTATGAAATGCGCTTTTATCACTTCTATGGGACCAATTACATTCAAATGCATCATACCGTGGTAGTCTCCTTGACCTTCTCCACTGACTTGGTAATAACATTTTCCTTCTTACTAGCCACATTAGGAGGAACAGACATTGCTGGCGATGGTGCAGTTGCTTCATCTAGTACCTCATTTGCCTGCAAAACAGTAAAAATAAATTCTTTCTAATTAATAAACATTTACTACAGTGAAGCCAGATATCATGGTTAAAAGTGCGGTCAGAATATGCAACAAATCAGAACAAAATGATAGAGATTATTTAATAACATCTAATCAATTTACTGTTGAGATCCCAATTCCAAGTATTTCACACTATCAGAAATACGTACTTCCTCTTGAGCATTATTTGCACTCTTTTGAACTCTCTTTTCTAACTCGATCAGCTCACGCCTTAACTGTTCAAAGCGGAGGATGTCATTGGAATCCATGTCACTCTTCTTCACAGCAACACCCCCCTTCAAGGTAAAAAAAAAAGAGCTGGGATTAGCATTATATTACTAAGATCAAGATTCAACAAATCATCTTTTGAGATAAAATCACCCCCTCCGTTCTCAAATATGTCATTTAAGAATGCATGCAGCCAAAAATCAGAAACATCAGCCACAAAAATACACAAAATATATTTATTTTTGTCACATAAATATTATGTTAGTATTTTTTTCGTTTTCATAAATTCCAATAATAGTAATAGTCAAATACATATTGAAGATCATCTGAATGTGCAAGTTGATTCCGAGTAAGGAATGGAAGGAATAGGTGTATCTTCTGAAGATCAGATTATTTCATAAAAAAATAGAACAACAGTGTCTACTCAGTACAGTTGATTGAAAGCAAAACAATGTGAGCAAAATTTTCTTTTACTGCTAAATGTGGCAGCAGATCAATTCAAGGAAAACCTTGTGAAATCTTATGTTTGTAACCACATTTTTCCTTCTCCTATGTTTCAGATTTCTTTTCTTTATATTGTTATTAAATGCATAAAGAACTTAGAAACATACGTTATAGATTCATACCTCTCGATCTGCAACTTGAAGTCCTGGCTGGACCTTCCTTTCAGAGGACCTACCAAATAAGTCCCAAAATAGGCGGCGCTTATTATCCGTCCTGACAAAAGAAATAGCAAAAAGACAAGGACATTTTTATTGCTCATCCTTAAATCATGGAAGCTGCCACAACCATATCAGAATTAGTTAAAAAAAAGGAGAGCTACTACCTGTTTACTGACTTATATGGTGCTGAAGCCTCGCTAGACTTGCTACCTGACTTTCCGCGTCCATCCTCTGAATCAGGGGATAACTGTCCATTACTAGCATCAGCCTGGTCAGCCATAAAAAGACTTTAGTAAAGTTTTCATGATTGTAAACAAATAGGTGGGTGGACCTGCAATACAGAGGTCAAGTATGTTGGACCTAGGATGAAAGAGCAAAGAACACGTACGACCTAGAGTGTGCTCTGTTTGAAGTATGCTGATTCAAATTGAACTAATAAAACATATGACAGCCTGACAGGTAGATTATATTAGAGAACAAAAGAAGTTCTTTTTTTTTTGAAACAGTGAATTATATTCATAACATAATGTGGTCACATAGCCTTGATGTCGGTTACTCTTTCTTAATGTTTATTTGTAATATGCATGATAATAGATAGATACAAAATGTATTTTTCTATGAAATAGCCATCAATGCTAACCACCAAATTTTCTGCTTTTGCTCGAAAGGATGCTTCAAGAAACTCAGCTTCTTTCTTCAGTCTTCTGATCATTTCAAGATCAGAGCATGCAGCCTTCAGATCCTCCTTACCATAGTTTGAACTAGAAACATGCAGTTCTTGAAGCAAGTTTTCTAACTTAACCAAAGCTTCTTCAACACTTTGAAGTGACTGAGATGATAGAAATTAACCTCATCAATATTTTAACAACAAAGATGGCGTCTCTTCAAAGCCATTTATCATTGCAAACTTGAAATAAGCATTATACACAAACAGATCAAAAATTTCAATATTTTATACTTTTTGGCAAGTCAAAAACAGGGAAAAAGAAAAATTTTCTAACATTACAGACTGTAAAGAGGAAAATTTAGCAATGCCTAGTTTGTTGAAAAAGACATTAAAAATGGAAGTTACACGTCTGAAATGGGTTCAATCACCAGTAAAGTGCATCTAACATATACCCAATCTATCTCTCCAGTAGATCCTAGGATACATGAAGTGAGTGTACAATGGTGCTACCACAAACATCTCTAATACCTGCAAGATCAGCAAATGGTAGGTGCTTTTCTCCCTAAATAAAGGTTAGGACAGAGAACAAGGAAAGGGCCAATGGATTGACAGATAAGAAACCATCTCTTAGAGATATACAGGTTACATAGAGATTACTCAAGGGACAACTAAAAGCCTACAAGATCTCTTAAGTCTTCCTTAAGCCAATATGCAAGCTATGCTGCTGATCTACATGCCTTTGAGACAGACACCATTGTGGATGCACTAACGGAAGTTACTCCATTCATAAGTAAGCAGATTTAATTGTTTGCATGACATTGTTTTATAATGCATTTAAAATCTGGACTTATAGGTACAAACAAACAATTACAGATGTCAAAAACGCTAAAAATATGTAAATGATAAACAAAAAACTTTTATATGCCCGTGAAAGGCACATTCTGCACTTCTACAGAGCATACCTTGTCAAAGGAAGCTAACTCTGTCCCAGCAACTGGTTGTTCTTGGGTTTCTGGCATGTCTCGGGCTTTTGGCATACTGCTTCTACAAATTTAAAATAAATATTTTGACACAACTGATAAATGGTAAACAAAATAATACATCAACGAAGTGATAGCAGATACCAAATTCAATCTACTGCTTACTTTGCTATATCTAGCTCCTTCATGCAGTCACTCAGCATGGCATGCCTACAAAATTTATTAACATGTATAGTGTTTAATTAACCATATCACAAATGATAGAAAGATGGTAAAAGATGGTCATCAGTTCATCACTATGCCTGAACATACCCCTTGGACAGGAATCTTGCTGCCTTCACGTTTGATGGGTTTTCAAGCCATGAGCTGTACTTGATAAAACTAGTCATCCAATAAGAACACACATTTAGCACCCTTGATATTACTTCTTCCCTAGGCATTTCTTCTCTATCTTCATTATTAGTTGAAGTGGCTGACATATCACCATTGTAAAAGGGAAGCCACTCAAGCTCTTCACAGACTACCTGAAGGTGAGAAAGGCATATGAACATTAACAAAGCTGAGTCATATTAGGAACTTAGTGTATTTCTGCATACTAACCTCCACATATAACTGATATGAACTAATCGATGACAACTGTGGATAATACAATACACTCCCACCAATAAGATACCTGGATGATTGAAAGGTAGTTTAAGTTAAATATCATGGGAAATAAGCAGGTACACTGAAGCTTATTACTGAAAACAAATTTTAATGAGAAAACAGAAGAATAAAAATCACGTCAATCATACCTTACAATACCATTAAGTGAATCGTCCAAATCAGCAAGATGTTTGGATGATAAATATCCTTGTGTGCTTCTGCCTAAAGCAATGAAAAACCCAAATATCGCAAGATCCCTTTCCAGAACCTGCAGTAAGTATCGGATAACTATCTTATACTGGAGCCATGTACAGGGTCGTATATAACTATATGGGTAAGTTCCAACCTCGATACTTTCACTTGTTGTCAGTCTTGACCATATCTTTTCACGATCAAGAGCACGAAGCAACTGCGTTTGAACTAGATCAATCCAAAATGATATTTCAACACCATTGCCATTAGCAAGTTTAGGACAGGCAGCACGGGGACCAAAGTTATGCAGGAACTCTCTTTGAAGACCAATGTCTTTTGTCAAGTTATATGCCTTACTCAAAGGAACAAACTCAAGAAGCATATCCATAAAGCGCCCAATGATATCAGGGACCATTGAGGAGAACTGTTGGCAAGAAACTTTTGCTGATCCTAGCTTTGTTATAGCAGCGAGACAGATCAAACCTAGCATAAGTAGAGCAAGGTCACTTTCACTAGTGTTCACTGATTCGCCTTCAGAGCATCTGATGGGAAAAAAAATTTCATGAGTTTTACGTATTTTGTTATTAATCATGAGCATGGAATGATCTAAAAGAATGTATCAATCGTACATTGATGTTGCAGAGTTAAACTGTGGATCATTTTCAAACATATTCACAAATGTCCTCACCACCAACGGATTTTGATCAGAAGAATACCATTGATGTAATGTAGGTTCCTTTTTATTTAATTCATTCTTGATAGCAGTCTCTAAAGGGCTGAGGAGACGGGACAAACTGCAATGGAATCAAACATCATCAGATGAGCGCATAAAAAAAAGGACTGTAGCTACTGAACTGTAGTTGTTATGTGTGCATAGTATAGAGGATCAATTCAACTCATCTTCACTATACTACAATTACAAAGAAAAGATAGGGAAGAAGACAAAGATCAGCTACATATGATATATGGCAGCTACCAGCCAAAAGAATCAAAAGCATATCTCTATCTTTCCAAGAACCAAGATCTAGACAGAAAGCAACTTATAAGAATTGAGTTTTTGCTGATAATATAACTTGGGAATTTGGTCCAAACAATGCCCAGTGCAAGGATATTACATGATGGCAAAGGCAAAAGCTCACGGGCTAACCTCCTTTGAACAAATACATTAATATTTCTGTCTCTGCCGTTGCCTCGAGATGAAACATCTATAACCGCTTGCAACAATGAGTCCACAGCAGCCTGCATATAGCTTTCATAAGATCTCAGAAGATATGAATTTCGGACTGCACAACTACAAGAAAGTGTAGTGAAAGATTGCCAAGTAAGAATAAAGAAACATAAACTGAAAGCAAGTTCAATTGAGGTTCTTGGCCATCAGCATAAAACAGTCAAAAACAACATCATCTTCACACATGATAAAAAAAAAGGCAACAGAAACAGAAAAAGATATAAAACTGCAGCCCATTCTCTGTTACTAACATTTATCAATGGAACCTGAATAATAGAGATCCCAAATGTTCAAAATAGCAAGGCGCACCCTACCTGGTATGACAGTGATTTTATCCATGCACTGCTGTCAACACCAAGCCATGCCTTTGAAAACCAAGAGCCCTTTGACGATTTGTCATGCTCTAGAAAAGCTAATTCAATAGATCTCGCAGCATCATGTATTGACTGGACAAGTCCATTGCTAATATCTTCAGTTTGGAGGGCTTTATCCAGCTTCAACCTAATTTCGTCCATGCCACTGGTTGAACTAACCTGTGGGACTCCATTAACCGGTACACCATTGCCATCGTCATCAGAAGCCAGCGGGATAATGTGAATCATCCTTCTATTTCTCTGAAAGGTTCCTCTCAGTCTCCTAAACTCCAACCATCTAGCATTAATGATCTTGTCACTTTCTGGTGGGTTTCTCAAATAACACTTTCTCTTAGAAATTCGAGGGTGGAACTTTTGACTCCTTGGATTGATGGTGCTTCTGCATATAAATCTCAATCCACATACTTTCTCCAGAGTGTAAAGCTTTGATGTGCTGCAGACACAAACCCATTCAACACATTAATGATATAACAAACCCAAACCAATGTAAATGCAACTAAACTACCATGAGGGGAGACTCTTAGTTAATCAATACATTGTCATTAGATATCTGTACTGGCTCCCATCAATCCATCCAGCCAATAAAAGTCAGCAGCAAGTGATAATGAACTGTTCAGGACAACATTACCCATATTACCAGTAAAAGCAGTATCAAGGCCCGTGCCGTGTGTACACTAAGTCACTGAATTCAAGGAAATCTTGACGAAACAGAGAGAGGAATCTAACTAGCATTTCAATTCCCATGTTTGTTCCAAACGATCCCTGAGTCTAATGATATCCTTACAGTCCGACACGGTCCCACCTCCACTCGCATCCTTGAGTTCCATATCCAGTTCAACCAGGCTCCTAATTCCCACAGGTCATTCGCGTAATCCATCAGCCCGCGGGCTAGCGGTGACTACCCAATCCCGACGCCGCACAGCAGCACGAGCAGGACCCACGGAACTGAGAGAGCGAGGAGAGCGGTCGTACGAACCTGGTGGTGCACCTCGGCTCGCCGCCGGCGCCGAGAGAGAGGTGGCACGGCTGCGACGCCACGGCGGTCGCCATCCGTCCACCGCTGCTGCGGGTTCTCGCCGGCGGTGGGAGAGTATGGCCGGCGCAGTGGGCGCGTCACGACAAGCGAAGGAGCGCGAGGGGGAGAGGGATAGGGTATATATCCGGAGGGAAGTAGCGGTGGGGAGGAGCGGAGCGGGAGGGAGGCCGTGAGGGGGAGGAGTGAGGACGAGGAAGGAAGGCGCAGAGGGGCCCTGGAAACGATAGGTGCTGAGCGACGCCACCGGTGCTCGCCGTGACGACGCATCACGGGGACCAGACCATTTCGCCCTTTTTCCTTTTGTTTTTTTTCCCCTTCATTTTTCCCAGTTCTTCTCGACGTCGCGTCCGGTTTGACGAATGGATAAACACATCTTCTCCCGCTTCATCATGCGTCGGCTCACATGCTTCGAACATTCTCCCTTTTATAGCACCTGCTTCAGAGCCTAGAGGAAGACGTAGCCTTCAAACCCGTGCGTACGAGACTCCCTCATTTTCAGCGGCAATTCGTTACATTTGGAAATATCAAACAGTTAAACTGCACACAATCTGGCAGAAAACTAACCCATTGTCGAATCAAATCATTCTAGCAAACACCTACGGTACATAATGCAGAAAATGAAAGCCTGGAAATGAAAAGCTCTCAAGAAAGCAGAAATCACAAGACACCCCTTCAACACATTGCCATAGTACACCACTTGACCACTCCCAATCAAATCTCATGGCCGAATCCGTAAGCTGTACCCAAAATATGACGAATCAAACGAATTAAAGGGAGCATATTCCTTTGCAGGTCCTCTGACCACACAACAGTAGAAGTGGTGAGCTACATATGACCACGGAGCAGCAGATGTTCTCAGGAAAAAAAAAAGATGCTGCCCAATAGGAAAAGTTACTAAAAACAAATCGCCAGTTCTATTTACTGTCATATGCTCGCAAGAAGCGCTTGATGGAACTTCAAACTTCTGGAGGTCGCTCTTTCCCGCTGGCACTGTCAACCTGATCCTGCGACTCTTCTGGGCCAGAATTTGCAGCGTCACTACCACTTGTATGATCACTAGGGCGGGATCCATAAACATGCCCCATCTTCAATCGTTTTGTTTCCATATAACGCCGGTTCTCATTGGTTATTGGTGTAAGCAATGGCACCCTGCCCAGGACACTTAAACCATAACCCTTGAGTCCAGTGTACTTTGCAGGGTTGTTAGTCATCAACCGCATCGTCCTGACACCAAGATCACGTAGTATCTGAAGGGAAGAGTAATCAGCTCCAGCAGAAGCAAACTGAGGATACTCTGAATGAAATTATCTTTACCTGTGCACCTATACCATACTCTCGCGAGTCAGCAGGCAACCCCAGCTCCAGGTTAGCCTCCACAGTATCCCGCCCATCATCCTGTAAGTTGTATGCACGAAGCTTGTGGCCCAGCCCAATGCCCCTACCTTCATGACCACGAAGATAAACTACTACACCCCGGCCTTTTTTCTCGATCATGGTCATTGCCAGAGCAAGTTGATTCCCACAATCACATCTCGCTGATCCAAATATGTCCCCAGTTAGGCACTCCGAATGCACACGTACTAAGATATCCTGGCCATCCCCAACATCACCCTGCATAGGAGTGATTTTCAATTTCCAAAGATAGTGCTGAAGGAAATGAAAAACTAGGCAACTCTCGTTGGAAAGAACTAGTAGTAAATCACATAACAAATGGGTTCGGCTCTTACTATATTTATAAAAATTTCAGTGTGAATTCTATAATTTGATGTTCTAATGGTGGCATCCATACCTTCACCATGGCAATATGTTCCATTCCATCTATAAGAGATCGATAGCAATAGGCTTTAAATGACCCCCATTGTAACTGCAACGGTGTAACACAAACACATTCCACCAGCCTGTCTCTCTTCCTCCTATATCTGCAAATGGGAAATATTAGCAACTAGACTTCTGATGCTTAGGGAGTTGATACACAAATAATGAGACCATGCATAATAATTCAACAACAGAACCTATTATATTCCAAATAAAAAACTACACTTGTGTAAATAGACTTCTGACGCTTAGGGAGTTGATAAACAAATAATGAGACCATGTATAATCATTCAACAACAGCACCTATTATTTTCCAAATAAAAAGCTACACATGTGTTTCGTTTGCCTAGGAATTAAACAGATATTCCATACCTAGACAGAAAAATGAAGTTTATTTGCAGAAGATAAGATTTATGTATGTATACAAATATTGTATTTTCTGAGAGAAGGAACAACAGTTTATCCTTGTATGAACTAATTCTGACTTAAATCTGTTAAGAGTCTAACCTAATCAAGTCAGCAATTGATATTATCTTCAGATTCTCCTTCTTTGCAAATTCTTGCAATTTAGGTAACAAGGCCATGGAGCCATCGTCGTCATCAACAATTTCACAAAGTACTGCAACAGGAGGTAATCCAGCCAGCATTGCAAGGTCCACTGATGCTTCAGTATGTCCAGCCCTTTTGAGCACACCACCTTCTCTATATTTAAGAGGAAAAATATGCCCTGGCCGATTGAAGTCCTCAGGCTTCGAATCAGGAGATGCAAGTGCTAGAATTGTGTTTGCCCTATCCTTAGCCGAAACCCCAGTTGTTGTTCCTTCTTTCGCATCCTAAAATACATATATTTAGTTTTAGTAGGGAAGGAATGGAGACAATACAAGTGTAAAACTCCACTATGCAAATCATAAACATTAAATATGTGCAAGAGAAAGAACAATGATTGGAGCACCATTCTACCTTTTAGACAATATATTCATATAGCACAGAGAAGTCAAGAACTTTGTATAGTTCATTTAGATGTAGTACATTGAAGTGCATATGCCCACTCTTCCCAAAGCACAATGAATAGCTCTCAACACACTCCTTTGTTTTTCTAACGTGAATTTAATGTCAACATTCTTTTTCTATAAAAGGTAACAAAAAGGGAAAAACAATTACCACTGAAACGGTGAAGGCTGTCTTCAGTTTCTCTTCATTTTCCTTTGTTGTTACCATAAGAGGAAGTTGTAGTCTTTCCAGGTCTTCTTCTTTCATGCTGACACAAACGATCCCAGTGCCATGCCTCACTATGAAAGCCGTAGCTTCAGGTGTGACCTTTGATGCTGCCATTATAAGGTCACCTTCATTCTCTCTATCTTCATCATCCACAACGATGACAAACTGCCACACAAATTCAGTAAGAAGTTTTTAGGTATTAAGGAAATGCTAAAAAGGACAACATAAACTAAGGGCATACCTTCCCTTGACGAACGTCCTCAATAGCCTCAGGTATAGATGAGAAATCCTCTGTAGGGCAGTCCAGGTCAAGCTCATCATCGTCAGCAGAAAACCCATCAACAACAGGAGCCATGTCAGCTGCAATGGTCCCAAGGGCAACAGCATCCGCTTGAACTGAATTTGATGGATTCACTTTGCCATTTATTATAACATGCTCTGATGGATCACCAGCATGGCACACAGGAAACTTTCTAAGTCCATGAGTACTTTCTAGACGAATGGAGTTGGTTGTCTGTAAAGTGTTTGACAAAGGACTCGCAAATGATGTAGTAAAATGCAACCCAGAAGTACTGGAATACCCATAGATGTTGTTCAACCGACCCAAGTGTATTCCCCTACATGCATCAATTTACGAGAGGAAATTAGGATTCTGAGGCAAGTAATGCTAGACATGAAGGTCTGGCTGTAAGAATCTCACACGGATGATCCGACATCCTGTCAAAGTCTATTAAATAAATAAATAATGTGGCATGATGTTATAATAACAAAAATTCACTTAGGCAGCATTGTATATGCAAAATGAAGGACCAGGGAGGCGTATTGCAGATTTAGACACCAGAATTTAAAAACAAGTTATTGCATAAGTTGAAGCACATTGTACAAGTATAATTAGGTAGAAAAGGCATAGTTAAAGGGATAGCCATCCGTGCGTTTCCTCTCACTTTCACTTCTGATCAACAGAAGAGCTGATGAGAACATTCTTTTCCAGATCAAAGTACTTACATCAACAAAAAAAAGAGGCGAAAAAGAAAATAACTCGCAACTTTTACACCCAAGCATGGATGACAAGAAGACGACTCAAGATGCGCCAATCCATCTAGGAATTGGGATATCTCACCCTCCTGCGAACCAAACGAAGCTACTCCAGGTACGTATGCAAAACAAGAACACTGCTGCACACTCGTTCAGAAATAGTGATACCCCAAGCGAATTTTCCTCCTCCAACCCTAACTACACTTCACCGAGCCAATCTGCCGCCTCGTGTACTGTACACTGGTTCAAAGCAAATGGAAAGCAAATCGGCCGCACTAGGGGACTCACCGACCACCCGAGGACGAAGACGGAGGAGCGATTGAGGCCATTCCGCGCGCCCGCAGGGGAAGTTGGATGACTGCGCTCGCGATTTCGAGGCGAGGACAGGAGCCGTGGCGGATTACGACGTTGCACTCGCGCCGGTGGGGGAGGAGGATGTGGATAGGTGAGGGCGTGGGACGTCGAGAAGGCGGTACAGCTACAGGACGGAGCAAAGGCACCGCGGGCGTTGCGTCGGGAGCGCTAGCTACCGTAGGATCGGAGTTGACCTGAGCCTCTGCGTGGCAAAAATAAAATAAAAAATCGGATCTCGTATATACCGGAGTATACATGACATTCTAAATTTAATAATGTTTACATCACATAAATCATGTTTGTTACAGCTTTTTCATCAGCTTCTCGATTAGCTTCATTTGAAATTATATCAAACAATTTTTTAAAAAAAACTATTTTTTCAATTTTTTTTAAAACTATTTTTTATTTTTTTTAAGGAGCCAGAAGTAGAAACCAAAAACCATGAAAAAGTAGCTTCTTCATTCACATAACATTTTTTAGTCCTATAAAAATGGAAGATCCTACAATAAAAGCTCATCTATCAAAAAAAAAATTTAAGAACCAGAGTCAGAGCCGTAAAAAACTATTCAAAGAAACCAGACTAAGCCTACCAAACAAGCCTCTAGATTAGCGCAAACAAAAAGCGAAGACGAGAAAGGCCGCCACGTGTCATGACGTCATTGACACGGGCGCGCAGATATCACTGAGTTCGGTAAATGAGTGTTTCACTTAAATACAGCACTTCCACACAATTACTACATGTCTCCTTATGTGTTAACACCAGCATGTAATGTGAATCGCGATATGTCTCCTTATGTGTTAACACCAGCATGTAATGTGAATCGCGACAATGAAATTTCGAAGTATTTCAGTGTCAACGATTACAACATGAAATTGATAGCACCTCAGGTACCTCTTATCTCCTCTCTCAAACAAGGAGTACTTCGTTTATCTCACCTCCACAACTTTCCTCGAGGCAAAATGAAACAGCACTCAACAATAATAAGATGCACAACAGCCAACAGGCTCAATAAGGTCGGTATCGCCAATCTGATCTTGATCTGCTGCTTCCACTGGGACCGTATCCGTACTGGAAGACGACACATAATATTTGGTTAGTTGATGTGCCACAGACCATTGGAAAATAGGTAAACGATAAAAAAGCATTTTGAGGACTTAATAAATTTCATTTACACTATACCATAAGAACATAGGCTTACATCATAATCTAGGCTGCCACAAAATCTGCCAAAAGATCGCATTGAACCATAGGCTCCATAAAGGTCCATTGGCTCCATGTAACCACCGGTAGCTGTTTCACCCTCTATTGGTGCAGCAGTGTCTATTGCAACCTGAAATAGGAACAAACGAATTAATGATTTTCCAAAAATAGATCAGATCAATATTTTTGCATCAGAACCCCTAGGAGGGGGGGGGGGCAAGGAACACCAAATTTACTACCTCATGCCCAAGAATTTCATGGTTTCTACGAGCTACCCGATCCGCCACACCTTCATCAGCAAAAGTCACAAATCCAAAACCCCGATGGCCACTTCTTTTAGGGTCCTATATGGGAATTAAAATTATTGAGACGTTAAAAAGTGGTATGACATGGCAAATAAAGATAATTTTAAACTCACCTTAGGAATATATGCATCCACAATTCGACCAAATCTACCAAAGTATTGCCTTAAGTCATCTGTGTTAGCTTCTTGTGGAAGCCTGCCAACAAATATCTTTTTGCCCATTCCTTGGGAGGGTCCATAGTATCCTCCTGGTCAATATAAGTCAGACAATGGAATATTTAGGTCACTAGAAAAGTTACACCGAGTCAAATTATAGACAAATTAATAACATACTTCCATAAGGTGCTCCAGGATGATCATATAATGTTGGTGCACCCAAAGTTGCATATCTCGTAGCAGCTGAAATATATGCATTGTATGCACCGTAGCCACCCTGAGATGGCCTGCTTGGGGGATATCTGACATCATCATCCTGATGCATGCAAATTTCCAGGTGGTAACAATAAAGTGGTCACAGAATTCTAACATAATGGGTCTTAAGACAAGCTAGCTAATTTAACTGGTCATGCAACCACTGAGATCTATTCTAGAATACCTTTGGAGTTGCACGATCAACAACTACAGTTGTACCATCAAGCTCATGTGATTCTTGCATGATGCTGTCTACAGATTCTGTTAAGTCACAGTTAAAATTAGAATAATGCAAAAAGGCAGGAAACAAGAGACAAAATATTGATTGTGACCAAGGAAATGACAGTAAAAACACAATGGCTTAGCGGAGTGAACATTAAGCCCTTAACAAATAAGAAAAAGAAAAAAAACACAATAAAGTAAGAAGACACGAGAATGAGTCCCAAGTACAACCCTCAGCTATAAGCTCGGTTAAAGTTTCAATCATCAACTATGAAACAATTCCATTTCAACTTTGGCATTATTATCGAGTAGTTTGGTTGACACATGTGAACATGGTAAGAAAATGGTTTTTTTAAAACGTTCAAGAAATCAAATCTTCTCCATACTATAATTAATTATAATCTACATATATTGTACATGTGAAATAGTGTGTACTTAACCCAAAAGATAAAATAAGAGGTCATTGTTTCAGAATCAGTTTGTTCATAAAAGTTAGTGGGGCAAGAAATTTATACAACAAGAAAGGAAGCTACTTAACCCAAAAGACAAATTCAGTGTTCCACGGGTTCAGCTGTACAGAACCACAAGATTTAAAAATTTTGATGCAATGAGTTGTTCATATGTTGTTGCCAGTGAATGTTCCAAGGAGCTGATGTTGATCCAAGACGAAACTCAAGTCCATAAAAAAGTTACTTCCCCATTAGGCAGATTTTGAAAGGGGAGGATTTACCCAGCACTAGGAAAAGATGAAGAGTAGCATTGAAATATGTGCCCCGCCTTTCAAGGGCTTTTTATTATTTTCTTATCTTCGAGTTGTCATGGCATCATCATAAATTAATAATCACTGTGGTGGCAGAACCCAAAAAAAAACTCCAGATGCACCTGAAAGGTTATTTGGACAGTACTGATACTGGTTCTATACTTCAGAAGGAGGTAGAATTATTTCAAGGAGAATTAGGCAGGAAAAAAAATCAGTACAGAGCACACTGCAGTGAAAAAATGGGTGCTTTGTTAGTCATTCTCTAGCATTTTGTCTGAATTTGTTGACACATGCTTGCGATATGATAACAAACTGCTACATCATAATGTCATCCAATCATTCCATTCCATTTAAGCTCTGACCCAGCACCCCAACTAGATAACCTCTTCAAACAAAAAAATTGTCGTGCAAGACATCCACGTACATACCTGCACTCTGAAAAGTGATAAATCCAATTCCACGATGCCCTTTCGAGCCATGTTCCTGCACAAAAATTAAGTGTGTCACACTAAATTTAGTACAATTTTATCATATCTAGCTATAGTTTGTTTCTACTCCTGCAATGTCTCAATTTCATTTAATGAGGGACTGCAAAAAAAAATAAGAAAAAGTACTGAACCAGAAAAAAATTCTGCGTTATGATCTAAAAGATGGTACCTAACTACCGTGTCTATCCTATTCTAAATTTCTGAGGATGAAATGAGGCATTTCAAAGCTATTTCAGGAAATTATTCTGTCGAACATACATCGGTACTTAGAATAAATGCTAAACCTCTAGGCACCGCATAAATGTCCCAAGGATATATCCTGATTATGATATGGTGTCTCACAATGGTATAGGCACTAAACGAACGTATTACAGAAAGATAGCATAAATCATGCTTCTGCAAACTAAATCACTGGAATAGGACACCTTTCCTGTGAAAACAAGTTTGAAATTTCAAACCTTTGGCATGTAAAGATCCAGAATTTCTCCAAAGGCTTCAAAATGCCTGTTAACAGAGTACAACATTCAAGTTTAGACAACAATCAATGCTGATCAAATAATGACAAAAAGGAATCAAGCTGTGCTCACCTACGAAACATCGACTCATCAACAGATTGTGGAATTCGAGCAACAAATATCCTAGTGGCTTTCTTTATTCCTTGTGATTTCATTTCTTCCTATGTGTAAAAAAATTAGAACTCAAATATTTCAACTAAACTTCGAGATAGGCCATATAAACAGACGTTATGTATTTGTGTATTCCTTACCTTTGGAGTAGCTATCTTCACTTCTAAAGTCCGGTTACCAAGAACATGTTCACAATCAAGAACATTCTAAAAGGAATGGTAGATGATTCAGAAGGGAAAACGCGAAAATTATACTGAATTGGAACAAAAATTGTTCGTGTATTTCAAATAAAGGTTGAAAAATGTGCAGTACTAAATAAGCAACATGATGAATGAAGAAAATGATGGAGCCTTTTCATTGTTTCAATACCTTAGCATCATCAGCTGATGAGAATGTTACATAGCCAAACCCACGAGATCGACCAGAAGAACGCTCCTATGGATTTGAAGATGCAATAAATGATTGAGGTGGATCAGTATGGAAGACAATTACAGAGATCCGAATGAACAAGTACAAATGACCAGAATAAAATAATAAGCTTCAAATCAAATGAAAGAAAAATATGATTGGTTAGAAAGAAGAAAACAAAACCAACATTAATCACTAAACATCAAGGGAACAAAAACTCAGAATAATACAAATATCAAATACTTCTGAAATAGCGATGCTGCACAATTAAGGCAACAAAAACGCATTGAAAATGACACGTGGATACCGAATGTGAATGTGAAGTAATTACAAACCTTCATGACGACACAATCATCTAGGGGTCCAAACTTGGCCATGTACTCTCGTAATCCTTCAGTATCAACATCCCAGGGGATACCAAGCACCTTAACGCATCAATCATGCATGCTTGTTACTCCTCAAGTAGTCAAGTATCGCATTCATTAATGATCTTGCCAAAAAATAAAAACTCCATCACTTACCACAAGCTTTGTAGCCATTATAGCACTGCCGCAGATAAGTATAACAAGAATTCTTTGGCTATCTAGTCCTTCTGGTCCAAGAAAACTCTAGAGGAAAAATGTCCAGAAGATATTGCCTTCAAAAGAACTTTCATATCAGATTCTGAACAAAAAAAAATGATCCAGAAAAAAATTAAGCGTTAAGCGCTAGGCGAGCGGTGACTCACCGCCTAGCGCTTAGGCGTTTTCCTAAGCGCTAGATATTAGCTACATATTCTTACAAATAAGGTTGAAAAGAAAAAAAAAAACAGAACAGATCAAGCACTGCTGGCCCATCAATCTGTGACCTAGTCAGCCCACTACCTCCTTGCCCATCAATCTGTGGCCCAGTCAGCCCACTACCTCCTTGCCCTAGCACGAGACAGCCACACCCTCACCAGCCACCAGGAGCCCTCTCTCTCAGACGCCATCCCCTGCCCCTTCTCTTCTCGCCGTCCTCGACCAGAGCCACCAGATCGAAGACGGGCAGCCCCTGCCGCCCTCACAGGAGCAGCCGACGCTCTCTGTCCTCCGTTCTCCACCCTCCCCTCCCTCTCCCTCCTCCCTTCTGGACCAGATCTGGCCGTGGCGGCGCGACTGTGCTGCGCAGCAGGGGCAGCGCCGGCGGAGGCATGGGCAACGCTTACCCAGCGCCTATACCCCTAGGCGGAGCGGAAGGGCTCCGCTTCACGCTTTTGCGTGCCGAAGCGAGCGCGTTATTGCGCTTTTTTTTCACGGGAAATGATACAGTCGGCAGTAAAGTAGAAGTCAGTGCTAGACGACAAAAGCAACTAAACATTCATTGATGCTCAAATGGGACATCCAAGAACAATATTAAAGAAGCTTGTAAATGTTTAGCTGGGTATATTATAAACCCTGTTTTCCTAAACAGAATTAAACGGCTGCCCTTGTCTAGGCCTAAACACCATCTAGACGGAATTAAACAGCGTTGAAACGCTAGACGGTGGTTAATCAACTGTCTGCCATTTACCGTTTAGGAAAACATTGATTGCAAAATAGGCCAACTAATTCATAAGAAAAAGGGCAAATGATCATATAGCAACCTGGTATTTCACGGAAAACTACCAAAATGCAGAAAAAGAAATGCTGCATCAGGATGTAGTCCCCACAGCTTACACTGTTACATTGTCCAACATTTTTCATGCAAATCTATTTTCTGTCAACGCGTATGTAGGAGTATTGCCAAACAGCTCATGTGCATGGAAAGAAACAAGTGCCGAAGTGCGATAAGCTGAGGCGTCTCGATGCGGAAAGACTGCTTTGATCCGTTTGAAAGAAAGGATGATATCGAATGAGTTGTGTGGTACTCTTGCAATACCTTATGAAATGTCAGTGTGCCATTTGATGTCATTATGATTTTGTGCCTTTTTTCCTGTGAGGAGGACCAGCAGTATAGCTAGGTCCTTGCTAAACATGGCTATCTTTCCATACATTCAGGCTATGTTTGGGTGCCAGAGGGCAAAATACATATGGGTTTCAACCCCTTCCGGCCTCCAGGGGATTTTTCCTGTCTATACCATCCCCTCCCCATCAGGGATATAAACCCCCTCCTAGGACAGTTCTCGGCAACGTGTTTGAGAGTCGAGGGGATAAAAATCCGGACCTTCAATAAAAATTCAGAAAAAAAATAAAAAATAACACTGGAATCCACGAAACATGTATCGTATGTAATTTTTCACTGAAATATGAAAAATAAGCTTGAAATAACAGTGAGGACATAACCACGTCCTGCCGCACCACCATTAGCAACAAGAGGCACGAGAAGACAGGGGATACGGGGAGGCGCGGACCTAGATCTGTATCTTGAGCATGGGATCGCGGAAGAAGCTCCGAAGATGGCAGATGGCGGATCTTAGGGTCGAGAAAGAAGCGCCCCAGCCGGTGGTGGTAGCGGCGGCGGCGAGCTGTCGGCTGCAGCCGGTGGTAGCGGCGGCGATGGAGAAATGGGGAACGTGAAGCAGCCAAGCAGGCGTGCGAGGGCGAGGAGATGGGAAAAAGAATAATCGGGTGCCGAGGGGAACAGGGAGGTTTGGCCCAAGTTTTTTTGGCCCATCAGACGTCCAAAATGACATTCTGGTTTGCTGGGGAAAGTGATCCACGGGCCCCATTGTCCTCCAGGGGTAGGCCGAAATCCCGTGGGGAATTGGGGTAACTTGTTATATTCTCTTCTTACTAAACATGGCTGTGGATTTTTTTTTTTTGAGGCATACATGATACATTGTTCTTTATCATTGAGTTTAAGTGATATATTTTTCCTCTGATCTAAAATTTCTATATGGCCAGCTGGCGCATTTTGCTCGAATAAATATGAGGTTTTGGAGTCTCTTTCAGGGAAGAAAACTATTTGAGCAGAGCAAGACAATCTCATAGTTTTGAAATCAAAAAACGGGTAAAGGTCCATATTGAATGCATACAATGCTAGTTGAAGCAAGTTCATAAATATCACTGCAACAGGATTTGCACAACTGAGAGAAAGATATAAGTCACCATTTGAAATGCACAGGCAGTATTTGAAGAAGTGGTGCGATCACAATATATATATCAACAACAAATATATAATAAAGACATTAGCATCGAATATAAAAGAAACAACACGATTCAGTATTACTATTTTTGGTTTCTCCTATTCCTTCAGCAATGGTAGAGCCAGCGGTCGTATAATTTTTTGGCGTGGAAGCGCGCAAAGGGCACACTATACATAGCATCCTCCATTTTCTGGTGCCAAGCTTTTCTGGCTCAGAGGAACAGAGGCTCGGAGCACTTCCCTAAGAATTCGGCACGCGAGAAGCCTTCCCCATCGATCCCTCGCTCCATTTCCTATCGTTCTTGGGCTCCACTTCCTGGTCGTTGCCCTGCTCCCTCGTGTCGATCAACATCGTCGATAGATCGCTTCATGCCGCATGCCGCCACCGACGATGCCGCCGTCGTCCCCGGACGACCCGGAGCCCTCGGCGGCGCGGGAGATGGACGACGAGGACCTCATGGCGGAGCTCCTCGTCACCGTCAACTCGGCGCGCGTGTTCGCCGAGTTCCGCCGCACGCAACGCAAGGAGTGCGCTAGCCTCCTGCGCTGGCTGCAGCTCATCCTCCCCCTCCTCGAGGAACTCCGCGACTCCGCTCCGCGCCTCACCGACAACGCCTACCGTCGGCTCGCCTTGCTTGGCCGCGCGCTCACCGCTGCGCGCCAGCTCCTCCGAATCTGCCACGACGGCAGCAAGATCTTCCTGGTTCGATCTTTCTCCTTCCTCTGGTGTTTGCTTGTTACTGCCATCATGCCATGCCCGACCTGAACCGACGGAGGTTTACCTCTGACTGATTCCAGGCGCTAGAGAACGAGGCGGTGCTGATGAAATTCCGCAACGTGTACGAGAAGATGCACAGCGCGCTGGACGGGATGCCATACGACGAGCTTGCCATCTCCGACGAGGTCAAGGAGCAGGTGCGCCACCAGCCGGAGCATCGATAGAATGCCTCTGCACGTTCAGTTCACTGCGCATGGCGGACATGGCACCCATGACCATGTGGTCTTTGTCATTCCAGGTCGAGCTGATGAACATGCAGCTGATGCGATGCAAGAAGCGAACGGACACGCAGGACATCGAACTATCCATGGACCTGATGGTGATCCTCGAGAACAAGGAGGAGGAGAGGAACGTGGACAGGGCGATACTGGAGAGGCTGGCCAAGAAGCTGGAGCTGCAGACCCTAGCGGAGCTGCGGGCCGAGACGATGGCCATAAAAAAGCTCATCAACGATCGGAACGGGCAGAATGCGGAAAGCACGAAGCAGATCATTGACCTGCTGAACAAGTTCAAGCACATCGCCGGTGTCGACGAGACGAATGTCCTCGGTGATGTCTCCATGCCGAAATCCTTGGGCAAGTGCCCATCCCTGATGATCCCCAATGACTTTCTCTGTCCAATAACATTGGGGATCATGACGGATCCTGTGATTGTCGCCACTGGACAGGTGCAAAACTAGCTTGATAGAAAATATCCACATATAATTCTTTTTTTTCAGGAATGATGTGTTTTAAAAGTTCCTCTGTTCGAAACAAGAATGAATTGGCTTGTGTACAACAATACATGGCCACGAATTTAATCTGAACTCCTTGAAATCTTGAAGTCCTACGAGAGAAGAAGCATTCAAAGGTGGCTGGATAGCGGCGAGAGAACGTGCCCAAAGACTCGACAGCCGTTGGCTCACCTCTCACTGGCGCCAAACTACGCCTTGAAGAACTTGATTCTGAAGTGGTGCGAAAAGAACATGGTTGAGCTGCAGAAGAGGGAGCCGGAGCCGGCCGCCAAGCAGGGCGACCAGCGGAAAGAGGACATCCCGTCGCTGGTGGAAGACCTGTCATCCATCCACCCCGAAGTGCAGCGGAAGGCGGCGAAGAAGATCCGGATGCTCTCCAAGGAAAGCCCCGAGAACCGGAGTCTCGTCGCCGACAACGGAGGCATCCCGGCCCTCATCGGCTTGCTCGCCTACCCGGACAAGAAGGTCCAGGAGAACACGGTGACGACGCTGCTGAACCTGTCCATCGACGACAACAACAAGCTCCTCATCACCAGAGGCGGAGCCATCCCGCTTATCATCGAGATCCTCCGGCACGGCAGCGCGGAGGCGCAGGAGAACTCCGCGGCGGCGCTGTTCAGCCTGTCCATGATCGACGAGAACAAGGCGACGATCGGGAGCCTCGGCGGCATCGCGCCGCTGGTGGAGCTCCTGCGGAGCGGCACCGCCAGGGGCAAGAAGGACGCCGCCACGGCCATCTTCAACCTGGTCGTCAGCCCGCAGAACAAGGTCCGGGCCACCCAGGCCAGCATCGTGCCCGCGCTGCTGAATGTAATCGACGACAAGGGGCTCGGCATGGTGGACGAGGCGCTGTCCATCTTCCTTCTGCTGTCCTCCCACGCCGCGTGCCGCGGCCAGATCGGCACGACGGCGTTCGTGGAGAAGCTCGTGCGGCTCATCAAGGACGGTACGGACAAGAACAAGGAGTGCGCTCTGTCCGTGCTCCTGGAGTTGGGATCCAACAGCAAGCCGCTCCTGGTGCACGCGCTGCGGTTCGGCCTCCACGAGGATCTCTCCAAGATCGCCAAGAACGGCACGAGTCGAGCGCAGAGGAAGGCCAACTCGCTCATTCAGCTGGCTCGCAAGTGCTACTGACTGCCAGAAATTGTAATCCATTTTTTGGGCATAGAATTTATCTTTGTGGTGCAACTTGTACGCTCGGCTAGTACAGTTGCAATGTTTTGCTAGGAAAGAAAAGAATGCTCAAATTTTAATTTTTGTAACGCAGAGCATTGTCTGATTGGTTGAATTTGGAGAAAAAAAATCGGACAAAAATTTGGAAGCTTAGCCCAGGTTTAAATTGCTGCGTTTTCTGGGATCAAGCGCTCACATGATGTGCTATTTTTTTGCTGGACTGGACTGGACCCACAAGTCGGTAATTTTTGCTTGCCCAGTTGAGGTGCCATAGCAAGTTTTGCATCCTGGGTACTAGCAACTGCCAACTGCGAAGCCCATGCTGCTCCGCCGCCCCGCCACCGCTGCCGCCCGCGGCAGCGCTGGCGATGTGGCCGCGGCGAGAGGCTGTTCTTTGAAATGCAGGATAGGAACGTGGTGTCGTTCACCACCATGTTGGACGGACTCGCGGCTCGCGCCGCGCGGGCGCGGGAGATGTTTGACGCAATGCCCAAGAGGAATCTTGTGTTAGGCTTACTTTGGAACGCGGGATTTTTGCAGCAATCTCATAAAATTTTATAGAAATCAGTTCAATTTCACAAGAAAAATGCACGAAAAAAAAATTCCGGAGGCATTAATGTGTTGTGGACGGCAATGATTGGTCGGTAATGGTGAGGGCGGCATGTTCCTCGAGGCAAAGGAATTGTTTCAAGTGATGCCAGAGAAGAATGTTGTGCATGCACCGCGAAGATCTGAGGTTACTGCAAGGAGGGCGATGTGGAGAGTGCCAAGAGGCTTTTGATGATATCACGGCGAGGATGTGATCTCCTGGAACGCCATGATCGCTGGTATGCAATACGTCACAATTCATTTCTTACGATTCAACTGGTTAGTGCAGATAATTGTGAAATGGCTTAACACGGCAATTAGCCAGCTGCCACCTAGATGGTGCTTAAACCTGCAAGCCTTTGCCACGGTAGCTGTACCGCTTCTAATCTTCTATGTGTAGATTTGGCTGTGCATCTGCCTTCCTTAGGTAATCTGCTGCGTATCTGTGTTTGAGTTTGCATGTGTTCATGATATTATTTCAAGTTGTTTCAAACAACTGATAGTTGCTGGCACAATTTGATATCTGCAACAATGTTTATTACTAATAAGTTTAATTTAGCGCAAAACAGAAATTGTATGACAGATGTGATTTTTAAGGAATAAGTTCTCTCAGTAGTCTGCTGAGTGTATCTTTGCTATGCACTGTTGGTTATTACGTTATTATCTTCAAATTAAAAGATGTTACATATTCATGTTTGCTATCATCCTCTTTTAAGATCTACAGTATATTGCAATAGAATGTAAATAGTCTACAATGTTCCAAGAACGATTTGTATTGATGTCATTGTAAAATGCAGAAGCTAGATGGTTCCACTTAAAATAAATTTTGCTTACTGAATATCTTTTTAGATATATGTTGAAAGCATTGATGGACTTTATTTATAGTATGGAGAACATACCTTATGGTTCTGTGAACTGTAATGCGATGCTCAACTCACTAAAAAATATTCCATTGCACGTAAACAAAGAAACCTGCAAACCATTGCCCAAGCGCCATAGAACACATTCGTCAGTTTCAGCAGAGATGAGTGAATTGGATTTTGTTTTTTGTATCTTCTAGAACGTTTAATTTATTTTTGTGTCTTTGAAGAACAATTGTACAGTAATGACTAACATCCATTTTGAATGAAAAACAAAAATGGTCCCCCTGAATCATAATAAAGCCTATTGCATACTATGATTTTTTTTGATAGTTTGCAATGCCACCAAACGATTTTCATATCTCAAGATCATTATGGAAGTGATTAAAAATGCAGAGAGCATGTAAAGAACAAAACTGATGCCGATTTTTGTGTGTTTCTTGTACTGTTTTCCATTTTGCTAACATACATGTTTCATTCTCAGTAGTAACATTGAGTATAATTTGAGTAAAGAAAGGCTATTCAACACGTACATCTTTCCATTTTCAAAATGAAATTGTATAGATATTCCAGCTATCTTGTGTTCATGGGCTTTAAACAAAAAACATATATTTGTAGTCAGGTCCTTCCTTACGATGCTAGGCTGCATTTTGGGAGTTTCTTCTCTTCATTATATCACCAAATTTTCTCAGAACTGTTTTCTTTTTCTGCTTTGCAGGATTCCTGACATCCATATCCGAACACACATCATATTCTGCGGGAAATCTTTCTGATATCACACCTCTTTTTGTATCTCGCGGAGATGCATCTGCTGAAGTTTTGGTGGACTCTGAACTGAACATAGCATCAATCATATCCTTCAGTTCTTTTATACTACTCTGTGCTGCAGCCTCACTGACCTTGAGGGACTCGTACCGTTGCATCATACTCTGTAAAGTACTTTCTTTCTCAGATATGTGTTCATTAAGCCGAGAGTTCTCCAACCTAGCAATCTCCAACGATTCCCTTGCTACAGTAGCTTCACTCACCGCATGCTTCAGCATTTCCCTCAGCCTGGAATTCTCATCTCTGATCACCCATTGTGATTCAATCAGCTTTTCATTCTCCTCCTTTTCTTTGTTTAACTCACCCTCAAATATCTTGATGCAATCAATGAGTCCCCTTTCTTTCTCTTTTGAAGCCGTTGCTAATTCATCTGACTCAACCTTTAGTCTCTCAGCCTCTTCCAGTGCCAATCTGAGCTTCTCCTCTGTGACGTCCAGTGAGGCCTTCAAGTTCTGCACTTCTGTTCTTGCTGTATCCAATTCATCTTGAACCAATGAAAGCTCGGCTTTTGCACCTCTGGCCTCTGTTGTTTGTTCTTTCAAAGCTATCGCTAAGTCATCCATGGCCTTCTTGCACTTCTCCTCAGATTCCAATGCCAACTTGAGCTCACGCTGTAGTGACCATGTCCCTACCTCGCCTGGATTTGCAAAAGAGAAGGACGTCATACCTCTCCTCCTAAAACCTTTTGCAGGTTCCTTGCTGGGTTCTGAGGACACGGCCGTTAAGGCCTTGAAGCTTTTCTTGCTGTCTTGCAGCGAAGTTATCTCAAGCTTTGCCTCCTCCAGAGATACCTTAGTTTGTTCAAGCTGCTTTGTTTGGGCCTCCAATGAGACTAGTAGTTTCCTCTCTGACACTCTTGCCGCGTCTAATTCACCTTCCAGCTGCTGTAATCTGTCTGCAAGGTCCAACTGGTCCTCACTCCTATTGCTTTTCAACTTTTTCGTCCTGCTCTTGTTCTTCTTGAGATCTTCTACCTCATCTAGGGCACGCATCTTCTCCTGTTTCTCCCTTGTCAGCTCCTCTTGCAGTTTCTTCAGTTGTTCCTGCAGGTCATGAAGCGTGTATTGGGGGGCATCTTTTGCGCCCGAAGATGATTTTATGCTGTCAACGAAAACAAACACAAATTTCATGTTGATCTATGGATTGGTGACAGAAATCAAATCACGAAATGGGGAAGAAGAATTTGAAACCCCGAGGAAACCAACTTCTCCCCCAAATGATTCCAGAACTTGATCAGTAAAAAATCACGATGCTTGTAGCCGTATCTACTAGGAGTATTTACCTGGACTTGAAAGAAAACATGTTCTCCAATCGCCAGTAGCCTTGCGGGCTGCAGCCAAGCTCCAGATCAGCCAACCATACTACTTGAGTCGCACCTATGAAACGCTCCAACTTTTGAGGCAGGTGATCAGGTGCCGCACCGAAAAGTTGCGGTATGTTCGCTTCGGAGACTGGTAATTTCTGGGCTCGGGGAAGTTTCTCTTTTGTGGTCGCCGACCCAGGAGATAAGGTAGAGGTACACCGTACACCGCGTTTTTGCTTCTTTTTTTTTCTTTCTCCTCACCGTGTTTTTGAGTTGTGAAAGAAACAGGGGAAGATGGAAGGAAGCCTTATTGGCGAAGGATTAGAATTGAAACGGTAGCCTTGAAGGGGTAAACACGGAGATCGACCGTACAGTCTCTTGCATGATTCGCAAGTTCACACCGATCAAGAACCCGTCGTTTTTAAATTTGTTAACTTGCGTTCACGTATTTGCTCCTCGGAATATGGAGCTGCAGCTGTCATCCTGAAAAAAGAAGTATGTTATGATGTTGTGGCGGTGCACATTTTTTTTATTAAACCGATGTATTCATAAAGGTGAGGATACATATTTGATACTTCATGAATTGGACGTTATTGTTATTCTTCTTTTAATACCATGCTAAATTGATGTAGTTAACCCTTTACAAAGATGTCTAGATTACAAATCAGAATTTGGTGTTCCGAAATATTGAGGTTGTGAGTATTAGTTAGATTCAAGGTTTATGTGTCAAGTCTTCAGTCTGACCTGTTTGGAACGTAGTAACCATATAGTAATTTTATAAAAATTAATTTAATTTAATAGAAAAATAAAGAAAATAGAAAATATTCTTGCGTTCAAGACGGGCCGCGGCGGTCTTTGCATTGTTCCTCTTGAGTTTTTATTGTTCGTCTTATTTTTTATAATTTAAAACTCATTTCGTGATAGACTTTGATAATTTGACACGCATAAATGGCATATAAAACTACCTATATGTATCACCGATGTGTCAAATTATCAAATCTCCACCTAATGAATTCTAAATTGTCTAATGCCTAGCCTTCGGAGGCTTGTGGCATTTTTTTGTGTTTTCTTTTATACTCAAAGAAGGCTTTGTTGTTGAGCGTTCTGTGAACTCTTCACGCTGCTTAAGTTAAAAGCTGTGTCAAGGAAAAGAACGGCTGGTGATCACTGCTGAAAGAACAAAACAGACGGAGGATCAGGTCCAACACAGGAAACCAGGAAATAGTCAGAGTGGCCACTTTAAAGGACATATCAATTTCATTTCTTTAGTAAATCGGAGGATCAACCTAGTAGAAACAAAATAATACAGTGAACATGTGCACCTCTACCATCCATCTGACCATGTTCCTCTGCAAAAATCTCTTGCTGGAAAGCAAAGAGACCAAAAGAAAAAGCCACGACATAATGACAGATCAGAATAATAAGCCATGTTATTCGCATGCATGTTTACAATCGTTCCTATATCAATCGTGGACGACTGTAGCAATTACACAGCTAACTCAAAACAAAAAAGCTTAGCCGTATGCCCATAACAAGGAACTTGCTAATTATACTGAACATGCATAACCATTCAGTCATAGTACATAAGAGCTCGCAATCCTTGCACTAGTTAAAAGGCTCGAGTTATTCTCCCAACATACTAACATGGTTCTGCTTCAAAGGTAAAACAATACATGGGGTTGACAATAGCAATATAGCAAAGCAAAGGGTAAGCACACCCAATGATAAAAGGACATGAGAAAATAGTCCTTGTTGTACAAGCATCACAACTATCCCAAGGGTTAAGTGATAGTGATGGAATCACTATGATCCTTGGCTACTGCTCGTCCTCTGGCTTGCTTGCATCCTTCATTTCGTCACCACCATCATCCTGGTACACAACATGGTTAGCATTATCCAAAAATAAGATAACATATGATCTGTGTTCTTAGTTGTTGATACACACATCCACCTGCATGTCTGAAGTCCATAGGGTGAGGTTGTCGCGAAGAAGCTGCATGATCAGAGTGCTATCCTTGTAGGACTCTTCCCCAAGTGTATCCAGTTCTGAGATGGCTTCATCAAATGCCTGAAACCAACAAAGGACTATGGTCATGACCAAAACAACAGCATGTTGCTGGTTCATTTCTGCTGATTACATGCACAAATCATTACAGGGTTGTAAAATGTAACATCCAGATCGACCAGATTTTTTTCAAAGCTTTAGAATTCACAATCAAGAAAACACTTGGGTTGTTAAGGTAGGCTTTATTGCAGCTTGGAACTATGAATCTTACTATGCAACTGATTCAAATGCAGCCACATATTTGTTGGCCTTTTGAGTAAAGAGTAAGCAAGTTGTCAGTGGAACTGGAAAGGCAACATGGCAGTGTCTTCATAGCATCTAAGCAGCACATGCACTTGCTGCATAATGCCAGTAGCATGCATGTGGGGCTGAACGCTCTGCAAGATAGTAACAGTCACATCTTGGAAGCACTCCTAATCAGCAATTTGAGCCGGTTACGGGTCACAGACTCACAATTGGTTGCCCAGGGTATCAAGGAACAAGTGGCCGAAGTATCTGAATGAGCTAAGCGGCTAACACAGCAAAATTAAATGTGGCTGAAGAATATATACGCTACAGAGACAGCTGCAGGGTCAGTGAGGGTCTGAATCTACTTGAGCAAGCTGAGTAGCTGCTAATCTACCGTCACGAAAGGACTGAATCAGCCTACATCATCAACAAGCATGTCCGGCAAATTTTGTGTTGCTCCCAGTCACCAGTGACAACCACTCGTCTTGCACCAAACCACAGATCTACACAACCTTCTTGAAATGACAACGAAGAGAGTGAGCTAACAGCAGCAACTCACCTGCTTGGCGAGCGAGCACGCACGGTCGGGCGAGTTGAGGATCTCGTAGTAGAAGACGGAGAAGTTGAGCGCGAGGCCCAGCCTGATGGGATGCGTCGGCGGGAGCTCCTTCATGGCTATATCCTGGATAGGGGGAAGGAAATCAAGCAAGATCCAACCAGTACGAGTCAACTCATCACGGAAGAATCGAGGGAAAAAAACAGAGACGAGAACGTTGGTGGAGGAGACCGACCTGGGCAGCCTGGTAGGCGGCGAGGGTAGCGTCAGCGGCGTCCTTGCGCTCGGCGCCGGTCTTAAACTCGGCGAGGTAACGGTGGTAGTCGCCCTTCATCTTGAGGTAGAACACCTTGGCGTCGACGGCGGCGGCCGCGGGGACGAGGCGCTCGTCAAGAAGGCGCAAGATCCCGGCGCAGATGTTGGACAGCTCACTCTCGACGCGCGCGCGGTACCCGCGCGCGGCGGCGGCGTGCGCCGCGGCGCCGCGCCCTTCCTCCTTCTGCTCGATGGAGGAGACGATGCGCCAGGACGCGCGGCGCGCGCCGATGACGTTCTTGTAGGCGACGGAGAGCAGGTTGCGCTCCTCGACGGTGAGCTCCGCGGTCCCCGCGGCGCCCACCACCTTCTCCATGAACTCCACCATCTCCTCGTACCGCTCCGCCTGCTCCGCCAGCTTCGCCATGTACACCATCTCCTCCCGCGTCCCCCCTCCCGGCGCTGCGGCAGCGGCGGCGGCCATCTCTCCGAAACCGGCGACGAGCTCTCGGTCTCTCCAACCGGTGTCGGGCCGGGCGCGGCGTGCGGTGGTTGGTGGGTGCGCGGGGCGTGTGGCTGCTGCGGTTTCGGGGTGGTCTCAAGTCTATGGACTGTGGGCGGGTGGGGAAAGGGGAAGCGGGGAGTGGGGACCGACCTGGTGGGGACACTAGAGAGGAGCGCGGTTTTCTTTAAAAAACGAAGGGCGGGATGGTGACTTTTTTCGGGCCGTCCCTGTATTTCCTTCCTCTCTCTCGCTTCGACGCTTTTCCCTTTTCTGTGAGCGTTTTTTTTTCCCTCTGAGCGTTGGAGATAAGAATGAGATCTGCTTCCGTTCAAAATGCAAGGAGCCCTGGACGCCGCGGGGTCAGAGAGAACAGGGGATCTTTTGTGCGGCGCGTTCACACGACGCGTCAGTTTCTGACTGGCCACCCCGTTTCCCCATGGGGGACGCATGTGTGGCCAGTCTGGGCCGGGCCGTTGGTCAACTGGACCGAAATCCTTCTCCTAGCAGCATGGGCTGCTGTCCACGGGAAAAAAAAATTCCCTGCTCCGTAAAGCGCGTCTGTGCGGCCCCGCTTTGGATCGCTGCCGCGTACGCTTTTAAGGAGATCGAACGGTGGCACATGTCGGCTCGATTCTCCCTGAGGAACTGCATCGTGGATATCCCCAGTCATCGGCTCGGCTTGAGAACTCACACCTCTCAAAAGAAAAGGCATAGCAGGCGAAATCATCGCGTCGTCAACGCTTGATTCCGAGGCCTATGTTTCTTAACATCATGCGCCCCAATCGCTGCTAGGGACTATGGGTGTTGCAGGCGGAGAACCAGGAGTGAGCGCCTTCTATCGTCACAGGCGAAGAGCATCGTCATGGACCTCGGCTAGGGGACAATGGCGCCTGCATCATGGAAAGCAACCAAGGGAGGACGGTGTCTGCATCCTGGACCTCAGCGATGGGAGGAGGGCTCCATAATCGCTGCTAGGAGGAGGAACGTCATCCTGATTCGAATCGTTGATTGGTTTTGGAATTGATTATGGTGTTTTCCTCAACCTTCGTTCAATGGTTGTTCGGCTTGCTGGCAGTTAGAGCCTGAGTCCGCTGCATCCGAGCGAAGCCGTGACTTGCGATGCAGTTAGCTTGGAGCCGAGAATTGAGCCAACTATGCTACCGTCCGATCTCCGTAAGTGGACCCAAAGGCCTGAGCTGGAGTCGGGCCTGGTCAACTGGACCGGAATCCTTCACCCAGCGGTGCCCACTTTATTTTGGGACAATTGCAAAACAAAGTGAAGCCCCAAAACTGCGTCTCGTCCGGATCAAACAAAAGTGAAGCCCCAAAACCGAGAGCCGAAAGCATGCAACCGCGCCGCGAAGTATAGTAAATCAGTCGACGGTCCTGAAAAGGAAAGGAGATGGCAAGTTGCAACAGAAAGGCCACTCCGTCCGTGAGAGGTGTCACCTCCAGCATCTCTTTCTTCACCGCACTTCTTGATGCTGGTTTCGCAGGTTACCACTAGCGGCATGCGCGCGTGCATGGAAAATGCGCGAAATGGACTAATGCAGGAATCGTGTTTGCCGTCAGCCTGTCCCGTCTCAGTTTCCATTTGATCGTGGACTAAGAACCCGTTTGTGTTAGTGGACAGGATTCGTGCCGTATGAAACACACAACACCAAGCCAATACCGGAGACCCTGATCGACGGCTACAAGCATTAGGTAACTGAGATTAGACACAGCTCTAAACCACTATGAGAGATTAGGCTGAAGGTCCTGAATGCGATCACTATGCGTCTTGCTTTGCAGGCAGTAAACTTTGGTCACAAGCATCAAATCCTTACCGACACCCAAAACGGCACCATCAAGTGGTGCACGCTAGAAGTACAAAACCTCATTCCCAAAACGGACCCTGTCGTGCCGTGCCGAGATCCCAGGCAACCAAACAACCGGCAGACCACAGCAGATTGTTTTCGTTTATTCTGAGGTTAATTAGAACTATACCTTTATAATTTTGTCGTTCTAACATTTACTTGATCCGTGCCATTATAATTTTGTTGAAATTCTCATATAAACATATTTTGAATTTCAACAAAATTATAATAGCACAAGTCCAAGTGTTAAAAGTTCAAAAACATATTTTTGAAACAATAAAATTATAAAAATATAGTTCTAATTAACCTATTATTCTGGCAGAATAACAGGCGGTGCGCCGTGAGGCAACCAAAACAAACAGCGGGAGACGACCTGCCCGAGCGAGCACCGCCTTCCGAATCCGGAGGCCGGGACGGCAGGGCCCCGCGAGAAGCGAGCGCAAGGCTGGCGGGCTGGGCGGCGAGGCCCACAGTTTGCTCGCCCGGTAAAACGGAAAACCGGACATCAGCCACCCGCGACGCGCCACGCACATGCCAACGACGCCTATATATCTATCTATCCGCGGGGCCCCCAAATTCCCAAAGTCCGACACCTCAACTCAACTTGTACAGCCGCTACAGCGGTAGTCATTTCCCTATATACGATCGAGTCGCCGTGGCGTTCCCTCGGCAAACCATGGCGCTGAGCAAGGTGCAGCGGCTGTACGACGCGTGCGACCTGCTGTTCTCGTCGCCGGCGCAGGCACCGCCCTCCCTCGGCGAGATCGAATGGCTGCGGCAGCTTCTTGGTAAACTTGTGTTTCGTATTACGCGGTCACGTCTGGAGTCAGAATTTTTGCTATACTGACGTACTTCTCTTGGGTTTAGATGGCATCGAAGCGGCGGACGTTGGGATCGACGACGGGGAGAAGCCGTCTTCGTCGTCGTCGTCGTCGTCATCGGACGACGAGCAGCTGAGCCCCAAGAGTGCGCGGCTCCTGCCGGCGCTGGCCGTCGAGCGGATCACCTACGTGCACGTACACGAGTGCGACGCCTTCTCGGTACGGTCTCTGACTCTCCGCCGCTGGTTTACGACGAGTTTGCTGGTTCGTTCGTTGGTTGTCTGGTCACGCGTGCTCACATCGTCGGCCCGTTGGTTTTGTTTACGGCAGATCGGCGTGTTCTGCTTCCCGGCGGGCGCTACGCTGCCGCTGCACGACCACCCGGAGATGGTCGCCCTTAGCAAACTCCTCTACGGCTCCGTGCGGAAGCGGTCCTACGACTGGGTCGCCGACGCGCCGCCGTGCTCCGGCGAAAGAAAACGTAAGACCACCACTCCCCTCGCGCAGCCGCAAGAGGCCTGCGATGTGTGTCGCATGCTCTGTTATTGCTCTGCTTTACTACCTTCCTTTCAAAATAAAAGTTTGTTTAAATTTTGTGTCATGATTTTTATAAATTTAATTAATTTTAAAAATCTATTATTTATATTTTTAAATTTATCATAATTTTTTTATAATATATATTTTATATATATTAAAATTAATTTATATTTAAAAATTATTAATCAAAGATATATTTAATTAAATTTAGATGTACATTTATTCTGAGACCGAATAGAGTAATTTCTAACCGCGCGCGGCCGGCGGCGATGACGACGCTGCAGGTGGTCTGGCAAGGGTCGTGGCCGCGGACGAGGTGCTGCGCGCGCCGCGCAAGGCGTCGGTGCTGTTCCCGCGGAGCGGCGGCAACATGCACGCGTTCACCGCCGTCACGCCGTGCGCCATCCTCGACGTGCTGACGCCGCCCTACTCGGGGGAGCAGGGCCGGCCGTCGACGTACTTCAACGACATCCCTATCCCGTCTCTCCCAGGTGCGTGCTATGCTCATTCATCACTGACGTTGCTGTTACGCGCTACGAAACGACGTGCTGACCATTGCGCGATCTGAAGTTTCCATTACGATCGAAAGTTCGAAACACCGTCTGATACGGTGCCATGGTTTCAGGTTTTGCTATTTTGGAAGAGACGGATCTGCCCGAGGATTTCAGGGTGGCGGGTGCGCCGTACCTTGGCCCCGAACTGACGGTGGACATGGATTATGATGACGACGACTACGACGATTACGACGACTAAGCTAACAGCTCTCGGCTTTTTCAAAAAAGAGCTACATACGGATAATCTAGTGGTCGCGTGCACTGATTCTGTACTACTCGCTCCGATTTTAAATTATTGACACCGTTGATTTTTAACATTAATTTTGACTATTCGTTTTATTCAAATGCTATTTAATTCACATTAGTGAAATCACATTGAAACAATTTTTTTTAAATAAAACGAATAGTTATTAAAAATCAACGATCTCAATAATTTAAAACCAAATAGAATGCAAAAAATATATCTAAGACTAAAAGCCTCTGCCCTTTTGTGTATACACTAGGAGACCTTTTTTCTTTGAGACCACTAGGAGAGTTTTTGTTGAGAGTGAAGTTTCAGTGCTAATATCTTTTCGAGCACAGTTTAAGTTTCAAGTTTCACAAACTAAAAAAGTACTCCTAACGAACTTATGAATCAGCTTGGCAAAATCGTGCAGATTTATTCCAAATCAGACGAACGTTGCTCTGCCTAATAAAGTCGTGCGAGACGCAACACTGCGAACAGCCTACACAGGCTGTATCCGAGGAGAAAAGAAACCCATGGCAGTATCAGCGTGCTGCTGTTCCTTTGCCTCCGCGGCGTGGTTGGCTAGTGGTTTCCGACTTTTCCGTCGCGCGCTCCCTGTGGGCGTCAGCCGCGTCGGTGCGCGGCCATGGAGGATGGTGGATGGAGCAGCGCGCGGTATTCGTCTCGCACGCTGACAGATACAGGTCGCCTCGGTGGGGTGGACGCGTGCTGTGACCTCCGCCGCTAAAAAGTGTGGCGTAAACTTGCGAATATCGTGGGTGGCTGCGACGCGAATGATGGTGAGCATCAGTGGATATGATTATCGGACTTTTCGGCGTGTCGCAGTTTTTCGTACCATTTCGCTCTTTCTTAGGATGAGCATTTTCTGTTTTACTCGCTCCATTTTCAAATTATTATTGTTGAGACAATAATTTTATTTGTTATCGAACTGATTTTTCTAACGACAATAAAATGGAGTAATTTTCATTTAGCAAATTCGCCCTATCTTTACCATGGGAACGCGGAGAAACATTTGCTTCGGCCTTCGGTACGCTCGATTGCCCCACGGTACCAATCAACAGGCTGCCGGATTTGCCATCCCGCCAATGGTAGGCGGACTGAAGATCACAGCCCCTTGGACCCAGTACGAAGACTGAACAGAATCACTTTCAAAAAATGGGCTGCATTCCAAGCACAAATTGAACATAATAGCACCGAATCCTTCATCAGATTCGTCAGGCTATCGTGGAGACTGAACTCCTAAGTACGCTGAATCTGTCAGGCTAACATACGCATGACTAAGCTCTACTTCATGAACCGTGCTTGGCGATCCACCAAGCAAGCCCTTGAGCTCCTCCTCCGAAGTTTCATGGCCCCAAGGATGCTGCGCCAGCTTCCGAACTCTGTCGAGCTCTTCCGCGACCTCCCGCATCGAGGGCCGCTTCTCACTCGCCATCTCCACGCACTGCCGCGCGAGCTCTGCCACCTGCTCGATCAGCTCGACGCTCTGCTCGCCCTTGATCTGCTCGTCCAGTATCTCGGCGAGCCGGTTCTCGTTCACGGCGGCGAGGAAGTGCGCCGAGAGGTTCACCTCCTCGTCGTCGAACACGAGGTGGTCCATCGCCTTCCTGCCAGTGAGGAGCTCCAGGAGCACGACGCCGAAGCTGTACACGTCGCTCTTGCTCGTGAGCTTGGAGGTTTGCAAGTACTCCGGGTCGAGGTAGCCGTACGTGCCTTGCACGAACGTGACGAACTGGGCCTCGTCGGTTGGGGCCAGCAGCGCGGAGGCCCCGAAGTCTGAGACTTTCGCCGTGTAGTCCTCGTCGATGAGGATGTTTGGGGATTTCACGTCGCCGTGGATGATCGGCGGCGACGCCCAGGAGTGGAGGTAGGCGAGCGCCTCGGCGGTCTCGTGCGCGATCTTGAGACGCGTCGCGAAGGAGACGCGTGATGATCCTTGGCTCTGGCTCCGGCCATGGATGAGCTGGTACAGCGTGCCGTTGGGGATGAACTGGTACACGAGCATGGGGACTTCCACCTCCAGGCAGCTCCCGTACAGCCTCACGACGTTCCGGTGGTTGACCTGGGACAGGATGAGCATCTCCTTGCCGAACTCTTTCTCCTGCCTCTTGCTCACCAGCTTGCACTTCTTTATCGCGACCAGCCTCTTGTCTCCCAAAACTCCCTTGTAGACGGTGCCGTTCCCTCCCTTGCCGAGCAGGTTCCGCTCGTCGAAGTTGTCGGTCGCCTGTTCGAGCTCTTCCTTGGTGAACAGTGTGAAGGATAGCCCCTGTTTGGACTTCATTTCCTCGAACAGCAAGAGGCCACCGTGTTGCATGAAGTACCTCCGCTTTACGGCGGCGAGGCTCCTCTTCTGGTGGATCATGTAAGAACCGGACATGGCAAGAACTAGCACGACGACGCCAATGCTGACACCTGGAGCAATTGAGGTTGCAAGTCAAGATGCAGTCGAGGAAGTAAACAGGTGAGTACTCAAGTTGGTAACGGAGACGATGATGAAGATTTACCCACTGCCATGAGTACTCCGAGTTGCGATTTCTTGGCCTCGCATGTGCCATTGTAAGCGTTGCCAACAGTTTTGTCAGGGCAAGAACAGATGAATCCTCCAGGAGTGTTGGTGCAGGTTCCAGGAACAGAGCACGGGTACTTGTTGCCCTCGCATTCGTTAATGTCTAGTACAAATCAAAGGGCAACCAGGAATTATTTTCAGTATCTTCTGTTAAACTAGCAACGGATCACATGATCAATGGCGGAAGATCTTGATCAAACCTTGGCAGCCGTGAGGTATGTAAGGGTTGCCTTCATACCCCGCGGAGCAGTTGCAGAGATAGCCGGGCCCGTTCCTTGAATCGACGCACTGGCTGTTGCTGCTGACGCACATGTACGCCGTCGTGTTCCGCACCGCCTCCCTGCACGTCTCCTTCCCGACCACCCAGTCGAGCACCAGCGGCACCTTCCCGCCGGTGGACTCGACTAAGTCGCTGCCGGTGACGTACGTGGTCCGGAAGTCGAACGCCGCGGTCTCCATGAGCACGGCGTAGCTGCAGCGGCTGAACCCCGTGATCCCCGAGGTGTTGAACCTGTCGTCGAACTGCACCGCGTACGTGTTGATTCCGCGGGGGATGGCCGCCTGGCAGCAGCCCATGCCGGAGCAGGAGCCGTTCTCCAGCCGCCCGGCGCCCGGGCACGTGGCCATGCACCCGGTCATGTACTGCGTTCCGGTGTTCACCGACTGCACGTAGGCCAGCGAGTTGCAGCCGATGACGGTGAACCGGTTCGCCTCGTCGGAGAGCCGGAACTGCGAGTCGGAGAGGTCGGTCCACCACAGCTGGTTATCGTCCATGGACCGCGTGGAGCGGTTGTAGCACCAGGTAATGATTTTGCTGAGGACGCGCGCCTGGCCGCTGCGCACGGAGATGCCAACGACCTCCACCGACTCGCCGCTGATGGTCCGGTAGCCGCCGGCGGCCGTGCGGTTGCAGGTGAGGCCAAAGGTGATGTCGCCCTCGCCCGTGTCGTGGTAGCAGCCGCGGCCGATGCCGAACGGGAAAGGGATGTCAAGGTCGCCGCACCGGCGCTGGCAAGAGGTCGCGTTCGCCGCGGGCGCTGGCCATGCCGAGATCAGCACGGCGATCAGGGTGACGAGCATCTGGATCCTTGTACCAGGGCACGAAGCGAGGGGCGGCTTGCTAGCTCTTGCTCCTGAAGACATGGTACCTGCTGGAAAATACAAACAAGGACGGGCGGTCGCCAATTCGCCACTGTTTAAGTCATAAAAAACTGGACGCAATGCGAAAAGGATCGTGCAGCAGGATCAGCAAGAATGCGTCAAACCAGTATTTGATCGAACATTTGGTTCCCATTGACGTGGTGCACTAAGTGTCGTGCAAGAAGCCCCAGTCTTCAACCAGAAGCTGCCTCTGCGAACTGACTGACGAAAACTGATACGTTCTGTTCGGCGTGGTGATGTCAGGATTACAGAATGATGGCGATTAATCAGCTTTGCCATGTGAAATGAAACAAGATCAGGCGGAAAGTAATAGAAGGAACGTGTCTCAGTGAAATTCGATGGCTGCGTACACTAGCTTCACACCGTAATAATTTTCAGTGGCAGAGTGGTTTCGCTTTGTTGTCTTTTGACTTCCAACTTGGTAGCCCCCAAGTCTGATGCATCTTGTTGGTTTTCTTGGTTCTTATCAACAGAGTTTCCTTCTGTCCAGTGGAGAAAGCATAACATTCATTGTGCCATAATATTTTCCACTTTAGCGCCAATAAGCCCGAACTGATATTCCATCCTTTCAAGCAAATCCTTCCTGTCAGGTGGAGAAAGCATAACATTCATAGTCCCCTTCCCTCTCCAGCAAACCATGGCAATCATAGAGGGATCCGTAGAAAATGAGTCTTCACTTTTATGACCTGAAACATCATGAAAATTTAAAGTCTATAATTTATTTACCTTTACTAGTAATTGGGCATACCATTACCTTCATGCAGCACTACAACACAGCAACCAGGCGTCAGATCTGCAGCATCCTCCCCAAGTCCGGCATCAACAAAATGAGCAAATTTGATGGTTCTGTATTGCAGAAGGCGGTGGAAATCAACTGGAGATGCATATAGTACCCTCTTGCTAACGTAAGGAAGCAGCAACGGCAATCCCTCATAAGATAACCTATATGCACAAGAACATTCATCCTTTGATCTATGTGTTTCCTGAAAGCAAAAAGTATCAAAATAAGTGTTCAGTGAATGTAGACTTTTCTGATAATATGCAATCTATAAAGAAAACCTTCCTCATTGGAGCACTTACAAACATCCTTAGACCAAGAGAAGCAATCTTAAGCTGCTCGCCAACTTCTAGGTTCAGTTGCAAAATTTCTTGAACAGATTTTGATATATAGTATAGTCTCCTTGTATTATTAGCATGCATACTTCTAGTCACCAGATGACCTCTGAGGGGAAATGATTCCTTGATACCAAAGAAGGATATTAAACTTTCAATCACCATTTCATCTTCAAAAAATAAAACAGGATCAACCCCTTTCCACCTGCTTTGGTTTTGCAATTTCGTGATTATATCGCATGATTCCACTTGACCACTTTCTGCATCAGTAAATACTAACTTAAGTTTATATCTTCGAGATTATGCCCTGTGCTTAAATTCTGCTGCCTACCTGCATCATCAGCAACTTCAATGAGTTGCTGATGCATCAAACTATTTTCCGATGGTCTTATTTCTAGGTCAAGTTCCTTTTGAAGTTGTGTAATCCTGTCTGTCGCAAGTGAGGGCTCAAGCTTTGCCATATCTACAATCTGGCTGTCTAAAAAAAAAGTTGAGGAAATCAGGCAAATCAGTGATTATAATTATCAATAACCATTTACCAAGATTATTTGAAAACTTTCACGAAAGGTATGGAATGGATTTGCTAAAAAACTAAGGCATGAGATTACCATTCAAGGGGGCTACTTTATGAAGGACTGCGATGAAGAACGCTCCACTGTTTTGGTCATGAGGCACTATTCTCATGCACCGGTGCAGTGGCAAATTTGAATCCTTAGTATTAGAATTAGAACCTAAACTTTTTACCATATCAGAATGAATGTAGCTTCTTTCTCCAATGTCGTGATTTTTCAAGGAGCTACCATTGTTTTCTATGTTGACTTCAATCTTGTCACATATGATATGGCTTTCCTCGGCACTTGAAGGAAACATGCTTGGCAGTATAACATTCTTCCTATCATGTGGAAGATCTTCATAAGTTTCAAACCAGGATCCTCCATCTTGTACCTGAAGAGTTAGAAAAGTAATAAAATGAGACACTTCCTCTGCACTGTAAAAAAAAATTATGTTCTCAACACTGACTCTGCATGCTTAATGTACTAATTTCATGTTAAATTGATTATCACTGAACCCTAGTTTTGGTGAGGGAATTGCTCCAGGATTTATTTGGGATTTAGTTAAAGTAAATCCTAAGTAAGTATCCTAAGGATTTAAATCCTGGCCCACTTATCCAAACATGGTCAATGCAGTATTTAGTCATTACCAAGTGAAACAAAAAATTGAAAAAACAAGATGTACATGAACACAAAAAGAATTTATAATGTCAAAATCCAGAGTTCATACAAACATGACCACCAGGGTCCGGGGGGAGGTACATTTAAAAAAAAAGCGATATCCGTTTTGACTAAAATCAACATAATGACAGTGTAATCAAAGGATTATATATGCACCAACCTTCCAAGTGAGAAGCCCAGGACGACGGACTAATTCAGGTAACTCGTCAGAAACATCAAGAAGTTCAATACAGTTTCCACTTCTTCGAAGAAGCTACATCATTATGAGATATATGAACAGCTTGGAAAGGGAGTGAGGTATTGTTACCAAAACTAAATTAAGAAGATAACATAAAAACATAATGGTGCAAAAGGATCCATATGTAAGGAAATTTTTTACAATAACAAAAAAAAGTACACATTATGAAATTACTGTGAACACAGTTGCATTCTAGAGAGGAAGCTCCGAGCTTTCATTAGGTGACTCGGATGGGAGCATGTTTTTAGCTTAAACCTCACACAATCCACTAGCAAAAACTTGTAATGAATACAACCCGAGTTTACCTTCGTTTTAAGATTATATAAACAATCTTGCCTTTCTGTTGATAGGAGATAGAGGCTCCATTGCAAAAAAGAAAAATTAAAAATGTAGCTAGTATAGGTACCTCGGCTACAACAGCTTCATTTTCAACAGGATTCATTGAACAAGTTGAGTAGACCATTCTTCCACCCACTTTAAGTAACTCAATACCTGAAGCAAAAAAATAATGCCACAAATTATTAATCATGAAACTTGATGAATTCATTTGGGCTACTAGACGTATCCAAACCATATGCAGTAGCTTCAGCATTAATAGGATGGTTCATACTCTGAAGAGGTTTCTAACTAGGCTTGTCTAATAATTCATGATATTCCACTGGGAAAGATTCTCAGGCTGCCTGCTTCATAGGTCATCACAGGTGCAACCTCAAATTTGTTAATAGATACTCCCTTCATACTCATAATTCAAGTCGTTTTGGACATTGCTTTGGTTAAACATTGGAAATATAAATTACAAATAATTTTTAAATTGTTAAGTTTAGAAATATGAAAATTATATGATTAGATTTATCTTAAAAAGTACTTTCATAAAAGTATACATATGCTACTTTTTGGTAAATATTTTTAGAAAAAATAGAAGTCAAAGTTATGATTTGGAGACCATGTCGTTGTTCAAAACTACTTGAATTATGAGTATGGAGGGAGTATGTGTTAGAGATATGGATAGACTAGAGTTAGTTATTCTGGATAGACTAGAGTTAGTTATTATGTCTCTTTAATCTTTATTGTATTTATGTGTACATATTGCACCACCGCCTGTACCCGATTTATATGAGGCCATTGGCCCTCTGGGAATATAAGCTCAGTTTCCCTAACAGAATTGATGAACTAGACACAGCCTCAATGAACCAAATAATAAGTCCTTACCACGCATAGCAATATCTACTTGCAGATGATGACGTTCATTCCCGACGCTTGAATTCCTGAACAGCGAAAATAAACTGACCTGAGGGAATACAGAAAAAATCATAAAAGAAGCAGATGGAATAAGGTTCAAATGTTTACCAATTTCTCCATATGTTATGACCCTTGCGAATTGTTCCATCACCACAACAGGGAACATCACAAAGTACGCAGTCAAATCGTAAACTTCGAGGCTCGTGCATAGGGTTACAAGCTTCTGGAAAGTCCTTTGCAACAGAGCAGGCAGGGAAGTTCTGTGCTTGATGGTTTGTTATCACCAGGTTAGCAGTGCATATTCTCTTTGTATTATGGATAAGGATGTCGCATCTTTCCACACTGACATCATTAGCAACCACCTAATCAGAGTCTCAGCATATTAAGGGACATATATAATGAAAGTATTATTTTCTGGAATACCTCATGGTTATAATAACCAATGGTAGAAAATATACACAACAAAACTAGATACTGATTTATATTGCAATAGTCAGCTAGACATTTTAAGGGGAATAGTCTAGTGATACATGAAATAGGTGAGAATTATACCAGTGCTCCTGGAAGTTGCCCTGTTCCTACTGATTGGTTTATCATCTCCAGTAATTGGAAGGTTTTAGAGCCTGGAGCAGCACACACTGCAAAAAGCGACCGAAAGAATTCAAACACCCAATGAACATTGAAAGAGACAGTCAAATTCTATGAGAATCATAGAGAATTTAAGATAATGAACAAGAATAATACACAAACATACTGTCAAGGATATGGTGATCTGGTTGTACATTCAGAAACAATGGTGGTACCTGCAGGAAAGAATTTAAATACTGAAGCAAGGCTTAAAGAAAGCAAACTAAGGAAGACTAAAATACTTGATAGTTGAAGTAAATGTTGTTCATAAGAAAATGGTATGAGATGCCCACCATGCTAACAGCCTCTTGCCTAGTTATGTTACCAACCTCACTTTCGTGCTTTAGAAACTCATGAAAACTGGAAGGCACAAAAGATTGAATCAACATAGCTTCTTTTTTTTTTTTTGAAACCAAATCAACATAGCATTGTAGCTAGAGAACATCAAGGTTGTGACATGAGACTTCTAAGGAGACAGTAATTGGAAGTTGAAAGAATATTATTGAAAGGCCCTTCCACAACTGATTGGGAGGGAAAATTAACATCGCTAATTCAAGTGATTTAACTAAGCCTTCTTCAGTAACTTAGTAAGCAAAGGTTCTAATGCCTCCTAGTATGACGATTTGAATTTACTCTGTTGAATTAATTATCATTCAAAAAAACTCCAACAAAATAGCATCATAAATGCACTACTGATACCTTTGTGATATGAGAGATGGAAAGGATGACACAAAAGGTATGTTTCTCTAACATGCAGGAGAGCTGTGTGTCATTGAAGGAATAAAGGTGAAATACAAAAAAATCACAAATAAGCAGAACAGGAGAAACTATACAAAACAAAGCAATGGACCAAATAGTGTCAAACACAAACATTTCACAAAAAAAAGCAAGTTCCAAGGGAATTGTTATGAGTAGGTATTGCATACATGGCAACATTTTGGATATTATTAGATGGATTTTGACATGTGATTATGTTCATCATGGCTGTCTAGCTCCACTAAAACTTTTAAAAAAGTTTCATATGTGGAACTTTGACTGTCATAGGCGTAAAAAAAGATCAGACAAACTCATGTAATCAGCAAGAATTTTAAAATAAATATAATATAGCTATTCATTACCTCTCAAGCGATTGATTTTTCCTCAGATCCTTTCGTGAGAAGTTTAGATGCCATGCAAGATTGTCTGGATACCAAACGAGAGGCCTGATAGCATCTTCTTTGTACTCATTACTAACCTTTGCAGTGAGTTAATTTGTATATTAGAATATGCCTAGGATTAGATTAAATATGAATACATGACAACAAGGCAACCTCACTCTCCAAATATTCCCTGAAGGCACTTTCGAACTTCATGCGAATGTCTCTAACAAACTGGCGGCTGGAAATAATGTAACACTCAGCTTAGTTGTTAAGAATCACCTAGAGTAAAAAGAAGATGAATCTATCCATGCACCAAATATACAAAAAGTAAAGTTAGTCTTTCTAGAATAGTAGAGTGCCTAATATAGTATCGTGTGCTTTAAGTGTTTGCTTGTCAGGTTTGTTTTGTGCATTCCTGAAATACTAACACTATAAAGCTAGAAAATGTTGAGTAGAATACATCTTGTTTCCTAGAATGTTAGAGCGAAAATAAATGAAACAAGTTGCACATTAAATAGTAGTAATTTAGAAGTACAGCTCTCTTGCTAATATATTACCAACAAGGTATCAGATAAATTCTTTGTATGAGAGAATTTGAATGGCAATCAAAAGAAAGATAAAAGGCATGTTGTAGTCATCACTGATAAAGATGCAGATCTCTGTATGTTATGGAACACACGATGAAGAGAGAAATCAATGGGCATTAAGCCAAAAGGATATCAAACAAAAAAAAACTTGTTAACAATTATGTGGATTACTAATTATGTCAACGGATGATGCCAAGTGTTCAGAAATTAAAAGGAATGAGGAAGTGGCAAACCATAATTTTGCATACAGAGCAACCAGCATTACCAGGCGTTGATCCTAAAAGTCGCTGGTAATGGCGTTCGGAGCACATCCATGAAGGCATCCCACTCCTCCTCAGGAACAATTTCCTGCATCTGAAGGAAAAAACATTCAAAATCATAAGTAGTGTCAGGATAGCATGCCTCGGTTACTTACGGACCCGGCCTCTACGAGAAGGCCCATATACGAACTACGGCCCACAAAGAACCACGTCCCGCCAAGGACATCCCGACCTCGGGGGGTCGGAACGACACAAGCATCCCAGCCCGACCACCGAGAGGTCGGGACTACACGACAACAAGGTTGAACCGGCCAACAGTTAGAAGCCAACGCCACGGTCCGACCCACGAGGGTCGGCCACCGCCTCAACGGCCAACCTCTGACAATCGCAGAGATTCTTGTCAACGTACAGCAAGAGGTAAAGCAACCTTGCCTTGAGGTAAAGCGTTTCAGAATTTGATAAAGCAACCAGACGATCGATAAAGCAAACGACAGACGACCAACTCAGGAGACGACCGAGACCCCACCTGACGGAGGGCCAGCAGGTTCTGTAGCTGCCAAGTTGGTGACCCTGGTCTGACCCCTATATAAGGGGTACCAAGGGTCCTCAAACGAGGTGAAGCAAGTTAGATTCAAACCATTCCCCTGTAACCATATCCACCCACGCGTGCTAGAGTTTTTGATCGAACCAAGACCCTTCCGCATTGTACTCGTGTTCTTGAGTTCATACGATTTGATCTCTCGAGCCTCTGGACGTAGGGTATTACGTCTCATCGGCGGCTCGAAACAGGTTAGCTTTCTTAGGCTAGGCTATTCGAATACGAAGAGCGCACGAACTCTCTCTCCGATTACGTAAATTTTACTGTACCGGTGGTCAGAACACCGACAAGTAGAGATTAGGGACAATTTTGGCAACTCGAACCCGAACCGAGCCTAAAGTCACCAAGTAGCGCTCAGTAGAGTTAACTGATTTTGGACTAATGATACAATTATTCGTGGATTATATGATTATATTACATCACCCAGCGAACAAGCATTCAAATGTCAATAACGAATCGCCCCAACAACGGCAAGTTAAGTACTTCAAATCGAACCCAAACCATGACGAAACCATGGGTGACTGAAACGAGTATCGCACCTTATAATATTCTTCGAAGGCAGCGTTCTCGAGGGGTGGCGGCTGCCACTTGGGCATGGCCTCGGCGCGGGCATCGGCGGCGGCGGCGGCGTGAGGAGCAGGGGATTGGGGACTGTGCTTCCAGAGGCTCTCGAGCGCCTGCGTGAAGTGGCGGCGCTGCGCGCAGCCGCTCGTCCCTGCTATGATGTATCGCCTTCTCTGGCCGCCGGAGACGATGCGGTGGCGGAGCGAGATGGGAGCCCGCGAAGCTAACATGCTTGGGAATTGGGATGCGGCTGGGTTTCGTTGGTGCGGTGCCCGGTGGGTTGGGGTGGGGTCGGGATCGGCTGATTTAGGTACTGTACTTTTTACTGCAAGTGTGGTCGTAAACACATCCCCCATTCATTCTCATCCAACGATGCTCTATATTTTCAACTGATTAGAATATTCTTCTAAATCTTCTTTGCGCACAAAAAACATTATTGACTGCTATTTGTACCACCATAATTTTCTTCTATTGAATCAATTAATAGAAAATAAAAAGATTTAAATAAATTTGTTAGTCAAAATATAACTTTGACGTGTTAAAAATAAAAGTTGTTTTAGACAATGATGCGGTTTCTAAAATATAACTTTGGCTCCTATTTTTTATAAAATAGTTATTAAAAAGCGACATATGTATATTTTTATGAAAGTATTTTTTAAAACACATCTAGACATATGATTTTACATTTCTAAATTAAATAAATTAAATTTATTTATAGTTTATATTCCTGATGTTTGACCAAAGCATTGTATAAAAACAGGTTTCTTTTTTGAGAAAATTTCTTCTTTGACCCTAAAATTTCCAACGCTTCCTTCCTTACCCCTTTTCGAATTGAACTTCTCTGTGAGGACAAAATTTCAATTTCGATTCCTTTCTTGGCCTTCCGTCAACTCCTGTTAGCGTTAAGTTATCCTACTATGCAATGTGAATCGACTATGTTGCCCTTTTAGACAACTCCAACTAGCTCTGTTCTAAACCAAAAATTAAAACACTTCACATGGAACAACTTTCGTTTTGAGCCCATGTTAAAATTCTAGATAAATTTTATTTTATAAATTCAAGAAATCTTCAAAAGTTGTTCCTGAATTTATAAAATAAAATTTATTTAGAATTTTAACATGGGCCCAAAACAAAAGTTGTTCCATGTGAATTATTTTATGCCTCTGCAAAATTTCAAAATTTTCCGAGCTGAGGAAGTATTTGTTTTCTGGTTTAGAACATAGCTAACACAAGTTACCTAGAAGGGCAAAATAGTCAATTCACATTGCTCGGAAGGGTAACTTAACGGTAGAAGCTAACTGGAGTTGACGGAAGGCCAAGAAAGGAATCGAAATTAAAATTTTGTCCTCATAGGAAGTTCAATTCGAAAAAAGCCAAAAAAAAAATAAAGCGTTGAAAATTTTAAGGCTAAAGAAGGAATTTTCTCTTCTTTTTTTATACTGGATGGAGTACAATCTAAATCTAAAAGAAAGTTGTTTTGGATAATATTTTGGTCAAACATGAAAATATAAATTATAAATAATTTTTATTTATTTAATTTAGAAATGTAAAAAATACTATATAATTAGATTTGTCTTAAAAAATACTTTCATTATCTATACATACATTGCTTTTAATAACTATTTTTTTATAGAAAATAGGAGTCAAAGTTATATTGCGAAGACCATGCCATTATTTAAAATGACTTTTCTTTTTGACACCGAAGGATGTATCTTATTTTGACTACCAAATTTATTTAAATCTTTTTATTTTCTATTAATTGATTCAAGAGAAGAAATGATGGTGGTCAAACATAAATAACAGCTAACAATGTTTTTTCTACGCATGGAAGATTTAGAAGAATAGTCTAATCAGTTGAAAATGTGGAGGACCGTTGGATTAGAATGAACGGTGGATTTGCTTACTGCAACACTTGCAGTAAAAAGTCCGCAAGTCAACGAGTCCGATCAAGGTTTCAAAAACGTTACAGCTTCGAAAACCGGCCGGCACCGATTTAGCCGATTTTCATGAAAATCGAAAAAACTGCTACAATAAACCGTGCAAATTTGAAAATCAAATTTTTTTAGAGAAAACCGGTCGGTTTTACCAGTTTTTCCGGTTTATTATTTTTAAATTTGAAATCAAATCGGTTCAAGCGGTTTTCCACCGGTATTTTCGGTTTACCGACCGGTTTAGTCGGTTTTCGGATTCTCAATTTTTTTAAATTTTCAAAAATTTTAAATTTATTAATCTAAAAACCGGCCGATCCTCTAAACCAGACCGAACCGATTTCAACTAAAACCAAAAAAACCGCTCGATTTTGATCGGTTTTGTAAACCTCGATCCCGACCCCTGAGGTGCGCTAGGTGCAGGCAGCCTCATAAAAGCCCCTAAACCTTTAAAAAAAAAAACCTTAAGCCACCCCCCCTAGAAACAAAAAATTCTCTGCCGAAAACTCGACATTTCGCATGAACGTTCTATGAACAGGCACAAATTCCGCATGAAATCCCGAATTCCAGTGTCGGAAAGTGAGTTTCACCCTATGCTCCAGGATGCGGTGTTCTTGTCCTACAAGTCGTGACTGAATCAACGGCAAAGTTGAAGAATCATTTTTTTTGGGTCCAGAAATGGAAACTTATTGTTCCGAACATCAATGGTAACCGACAACTAAGCATACGGAATGCTCTTTGGGCTAGCCACGGGAGGCAAAATCTTGAAAAAGCTGAATAGATTCTATTACAACTGACATGTCTTCATAATTTGTGCGCACAAATTTGTGATCACGAAGAAAGGAAGAGAACTGAATGCGGTGTCTGAAGACTGAATAAGATACAAAGCCCCGTGGACTATGTAGGGACCGTAGGGTTCCTCCTTAAAAGGTCTGAATACCTGAATGAATAGGTGGCTATCAATCACAGTAATGCATAATTGCTAAGGTATCAAGTAAATTTACTGATTTTGAAAAGAGTAAATTTCACAAAACTAAGATATTTTATCAAAATTATAACAAAACTACAAGTTTAAGCTATAATTTCAGAAAACTACAGATTTTGAATCAAATTTATCACAAAACTACAGATTTTGTATCTAATTTATCACAAAACTACAGATTTTATACTCAAATTATCACAAAACTACAGGTTTTGTGATAATATTCACAAAATACATGTAGTTTTGTGAAATTTACTCTCTTGAAAACTATAACTGCTGTAGAGAATTAAGGTTGTTTATTTATTCAACAACGAAAAACACACTCTTTGTTTTGTTTACATAACAGCAATACATGACAAGAAAATGAACACACCAACTAAAGAAAATTGGACGACAAGTCCTTGATAGTAACATTTTCTTATCACTGTTGCACCACCTCTCTTTTAGATTCCCATTTATGGTAAGGTGCCATGCTGGTTCACTCTCAAGGGCCAGGAGGCGATCCTCCGTTTCCTAAGGCGCTCAGCAATGATGAATGCCATTTCCAGAGACTGCGAGGCATTGAGCCTTGGGTCACAATGAGTGTGGTAGCGTGAGCTTAAATCATCAAAAGTCACAGTGCGTGACCCGCCAATGCACTCTGTCACATTTTGTCCAGTCATCTCCAAATGCACTCCTCCTGGGTGGCTACCTTCTTGTTCATGAACATCAAAGAATGCACGCACCTCAGCCTAGATTGGAAAACTTATCAATCAGATTCAGTTCATTCTCCAATACAGCATCAGATGAATGTAGGTTGATTTGGCACACCACAAATACTAATCGATAGGAATGAATGCTCAATTTCTCAACCTAAACTTTGGCTGCTAACTGATTACGATTGTCACATACAAAGTTGTGGAAGAACCATTTCATCAAACCAATTATATGGATAATGGGCTCAAATGTACTAAGGACAAACCAAATATCCCTGAAAGAGCAGTAGATTATTGCAGATTTCTTTATCAGTCAATTTCACGAGCTTATTGTTTCAATTGTATGGAAACCTGGATTATTTGTACTATTTTCATTATAGAATGGAATTTTCCTTTTGACGAAGCTATGAATTGCATAAGCAACCACTGTAAAGTGTAGGATTGTAACAAAAAGAAATACCAAAATTCTGTCGAAGGAGCGAGTTTTGAGTCCACAAGGGGCCTTCATGGTGTTCCCATGCATTGGGTCAGTGACCCATGTTACTATCTGGCCAGCCCCTCGGACAGCACGAATCAGATGAGGGAGTTTCACTCTCATGTTCTCGGGTCCCATTCTTGTGATGATGGTTATTCTTCCTGCTCTGTTTTCAGGGTTCAAGGTATCAATCAACCGCACAAGTTCTGCTGGGTCCATCTTGTCACTGACCTGTATTTCATTAGAATTGGGGGGGGGG
>BCLF01000015.1:2512837-2524235 GCA_001602275.1 Zoysia japonica
GGGGGGGGGGAGCGATTTTATACCTTGATGACAGGAACCTGACCTCCGAACATGAGGACGACAGACATCTGCAGGAGGACGCGGAAGGTGTCCCGGATGTTGTTGGCATTGAACTCCTTGAAGCTCTCGGCGCAGTCGCCGCCCTGGAGGAGGAAGGCCCGCCCGAAGGCCGCCTCCGCGAGCCGCTCCTCCAGTCTGCGCGCTTCCCCGGCGAAGACGATGGGTGGGAACGCCTCCACGGTTCGCAGCACCTCATCCAGCGCCGCCTTGTCCGTGTACTCCGGCTGCTGCATCGCCGGGCGGTCCCGCCAGCTCCCCACCGTCCAATGACTCGGGGGCTGCGGCGCCGCGCGCACCGCGCGGGCGCGGAGGAGCGACCCGCGGAGAGGAGGGGCCCGCCCCGGCGAGGGGAGGGCCGGGTTCGGCAGCGCCGGGGATGGCGCGAGCGAGGGCATTTTGGTGAATGGTGCCGAGTAGTCTCTGGGGTACGGCCGAATGGGTGCTGGAGGATGGTTCTCGTGGCCTCGTGGGATTGGGACGAGCCGGGGTTGAAGTACTGTAGGAGCGACGCTCGTGCATGCGGCTCCGAGCCGGGTGCCTTTTCGGCCCTTTTTTCGGAAATATCTTGCCCATGACCGGAAGGAAAACGATAGGTTTCTCCGTATTCCTTGTCGTGGACTGTTGAATCGAATAATATACAGTACTTATTCATATCTTGTTAATGCCCGGGACATTAGGTGCTGTTTGTTTTCTTGGAAATGAAAGGTGGGTTAAGAAAATAAGTGGAGTTGGATATCATTTTCATTGTTTGTTTAACTTGAATTGGGAAAGAAGTTAGATAGAAAAAGAGATATGTAACCCTCACTCTTTGAAAATGATAACTCAATGTGAGGTGGGTTATGATAGGAAATAGATTTGAGTCTCTTGCAATTATGTGAGTCTCACATCTCAAATCAAATAGCCAAAACAAGGGTTCGAAAATAAAACTACTTATCCCTAACCCCAACCCAAGTTGCATATCCTAATATATTTCCCTAACCGCAATCTAGTAGCTATCCAAACACCACCTTAGAGTTTGTTGCAAGTAGTTGTCCCGTACGTCAAAATGTCATGTAAGGAAATTTTTTGTTATAATGTGATTTATTTTTAAAAGTATTTAAGAAGAAGTCTAATAACTTTACACTATTTTTTAAAAAAATAATAAAAATCATATTAAAAATCAAAAATATTAATAGTATTTTAAACATCGTCTGAATTTGAATACGTCAGTGGTCTTGCACCTCATCACTTGCAACTGTATCTATCGCTGCCTTCTATAACACCGTCCACCGCATTGAAAGTGCATCTAGACCTGGTTTTGATGGATGGTGACGAACCATTCAAACAACTAATGACATTTGCTAAGTGCATTGACAACGAGAAAGTTTAAAAAAGAAGAAAAGAATGATAAACAAGAAGGAATACCCTATTTCTTTGGATGATTTCATGGAGCCTATTCTCATATAAGAACTCTAGTTTTATATTTTTTTTAAGTTTATGTATGTCGTACTGTCAAAGAAGACACAAATTACAGTCTCAAAAGTGTCAAAAATGCTCAAACAATTTTCTGTCCAGAGAGAGCTTATCGGAGTATCTGGCACAATGTCGGAGTCTCTGGTAGTCTTAAAGCCTTAACGCGAGAGAGCTTACCGGAGTGTCCGACAAAGTGCCATAGACTCCGGTGACCTAGCAGCCCGCAAAAAAGAAGGCTTGTCGGAGTGTCCGGCACGGTGTCGAAGATTTTGGTGGCTTCAGCGTCCGATTAGTGTATTTTTAGTTCAACGGCTAATTTTTATAACTTGGATATTTATACCTCTTCAGCCCCACTTGAGAGGGTTGGCGACTCCCACTTGAGAAAAATACTTTTGACCTTAAAAACACTCTTTCAGTCTCTTTCAAAGGCTAAGCTTGCAAAATTTGAGCTAGAGATTGTTACTTTTGGAGCTTTTGCTGCTAGACGATTAGGTATGTATGGGAGCTTTCAACTTGTGTGTTGAGGCTCGAGAAATTTGTTCACCTTTCCGAAAGGGGCATGCTACTGAATAATTCAACTTCACCTTCGTGGTTGGTTGAGTGAGAGAAAAGATCGAGCGAGATCTAATTCATTGTAAACCTCTCAACGGAGATGTAGAGTTCCCCGTGAACTCGAACTTCGGTGAAAATCGTCTCCTTTTGCTTGTTTCTCTCTTGCAAATTAATATTGTTCTTGTTGTTCATTTACATCTATTTGCTTCAATCTACTTGCTAACTAGTTTATAGCTTATTATTTCACTTAGATCTACTGGTTATATCATATTATAGTCTTTTGATTTAAGTAGAATTCACTAAAACTTGTTAGGACCTGCTTAAATTCAAATTTCGTCAAGTTTCCTGTTTGATCAGAGTGTCTGTCATATTACCGGACAGTCTGGTGATCGAAGTGTTCGGCACATTATCAGACAGTCCGATGATCTATTTATTTGTTGAGTTTAAATTTATATAAATTATTTTAAGTTGCCTATTCACTCAATCTAAACAACTTTCAGCCTCCGAGGAAGAGGGGCTCCTATGAGGCGTTTCAGGCCAAGGCAGCAGCAGCGGCTGCTGCAGCCACAACGGCAGAGGCTAACAAAGTGCAAGAAGAGGAGGTGTAGATGGTTCGCCGCCCCTCCGTGTCTGGTGGTTCCAATGAGGATTTCTCGGCAGTGCTGAGGGGCTTCAGTGGGGAGGATCTTGTGGTTTAAAGCAACGACACATGGAGATACAATTATAATTTCTGAAGTGTGATATGAATACACTTGAATGCTTATCCGTGGCTCTGTTGACTGCTGATACCACCAGGGAAGTGCGAGAAATGCTGTGTTTGACACTCATTAGTACTTTGTAGTTCTGATTAGCGGAAATTCCACTCTATTAGATGTTTCTACATTGTTGTTTAGTCTTGTTATCCTGATGACCACGCCTGTATTGCCCCATCCCCCAGGTGGGTTCTTGGTGTCTGAAATTGTTATTCAGGTTACAGTGTGATGGCTCTCGCTGAGTTCTTATGTTTTTGTTATCAATGAATTCTTCAAATTTGCTGATATACTGATCTGTCTCTTTGGATTATCCTTGTTGTTCTCATATGTTTCAGTTGTGCCTTATTGGTATAGATTGTCTTCTACTTTTGAAATCGAGGTTCTTCACCATCAGTTGGATGCCTTTTGTTCCATTTGGATGTACTACTGCACTCGAATTCTAGCAAAGAACTTTGGGCGATGTTTTGTCTATTTAGAAGTAGATGTAATGTAACTGTGTTCTGATCTTTCACATTGTTGACTAGTACGTCGAATTGTGGTGCTCAGAAATCACATTACTCGACGAGCAGAAACCGGTGGAAGTCATTCGACTGATTCATCGATGTCCCATTTTAACAGGAAAGAAGAAGCCCAACGTGGTCAGCAGCCAGCCCAGTTCTGGTCGGATTCATATCCTCTGTTTTGCTACTTGCAAACTTTGTCATACTCAATTTTATTTATTCATTATATAATTAACGTTTTATGATTTAAAATTATTTTTTTATCTAAATTATACTAATTTATTTAAAAAACAAAATCATAAATCATATAGTCATTACTTAATATTGATTTGTGATAAATAGTTAAAATCAAATATAACAAAGTTTGTCATAAAAAAAGAAAAGAAAGGCAGACCATGCGAATCCGATCTGGTCTCCCTATCCTCGTCCCTTTCGAAACGCAGCGCTCACCTTGCAAAATCTTCACCCCATGCTGCTGCTGCCGCTGCGTCCCACGGCGGCACCCACGCCCCTCGCGCCGCACCGCGCCAGCTCCAGCCCCAGCGCTCACCTCCGCCTCCCATTCCCGTGCTCGCCGTCCCCCTTTCCGCTCCTCTCTCGAGCTCCTCAACACAGATGGCCTCCACCGCTTCGCGCCCACGCGTCAGGTACCCACACGTCCACACCCACTAACTCGGCAACACTTGCATAACACACAATCACGCCTCGAGATTTTAGCTGATTCCGTCTGCGTTCGCAGGCGAGGCCATCCGCGGCGGTGGCGCCCTCGACGCGCTTCTCTCGGCCGCGGAGCTGCTCTGTCTCGCGCCTCCTGCCATCTGTTCGGTGGTATGCGCCGCCCGCCTCGTCTTCACTCCGGGTAGTGCCAGCGCAGGCCTGCCGCTCGCGGGCAGGAGGCTGTTCCTCGTGCAGTACGTGCTCTTGGTAGGCGCGGTGGCGATCGGGAGCCTGATCCGGCGGAGGCAGCAGGGGCGGCTGCCGGGGGCAGGCGGTGACGCGCAGAAAGGGGGCGTGGGATTGGCAGAGAGAACCGAGAAGTTGGAGGAGAGCGTGAGGGGCGTCGTGGCGGCCGTTGGCGTGCTTTCGAGGACCGTCGAGAAGCTTGGCGTCAGGTTTAGGGTGCTGCGGAGGACGCTGAGGGATCCTATCAGTGAGGTAATGCTAAATTTGTTCGAATAAATGCCACTGAGATTTTTCTTCTCTGTTACTGTTGAGAGCACAATTTTTTTTATTTAATGTTTGATATTGGGTGGAGAAGGGTGAGCTGACGAAGTTGGACTCATGCCTGCCCAGTTGGTGCTAAGCTACGCGCTAATGTTAGCGGTTCACTAACTTGTTGATGATTCCATGTGAACTTATAAATGTGACTATGCGTGATTAATTTTATTTTCACCAACATTGCACAGGCACTTACTCCCTCCGTCCTCAAATTGATTATAAATATTAACTTTGATCATTTGTTTTATTCAAAAAATTAATTTAAATCTAAAAAATTATAAGTTGCAATTCAAATAGCTTTGACAATAAAGCAAATTATAACAAAATATTTGAAATTTATCATATTTTTTTAAATAAGACGAATGGTCAAAATTGATGTTTGTAGTCAATGAAGACATCAATTTGAGAACGAAGTGAGTAATGTCTTAATCCCTCGAGCAACTTAATATCCCATGGGTTTCATCCAGACATTTCAACATGGCATTGGCTGGCATCCTTGATAGCTTATATGCATTTAGTAGTTGATTGTTGAGACTTAGTAAAGAGGCTTCTGTTGGTTCAAACTACTCATGTGCTGTGTACAATCCAATTCAGCACTAGTTGTTGTTTGGCTTCATGACTGGCATGTTATATACAGTCATGTCTTAAGTAGTTTTGTGCCTTAAAAGCTCCTTTCTTAGAAATACTAGATGCATATAAGCCCCACTACATGAAACTGTTTCAGGGTTAATTCTGCTTGTTAACACATAGTAACTATGTAAATGTACACATATTGCGTAGAAATATGTTTGCTTCGGCAGCATTATTACCTCTATCGATTACATACATTGCTTCAGTTTGGTAGTCCGCTCGGTACTGTCTAACAGAAGCAATGTGTCTGCTTTAGGCACACTTTATTCTGGCATGTAAATTTTACCTGGATGTATTATGATTGATCTGGAATGCTACATGAGAATTTGGTTTGGTGTGTGTGCTAATTGCATCCTTATAGTTTCATTTTGTCGCTTTCTCTTTGGCAGACAGCAACATTGGCCCAAGAGAATTCTGAAGCTACTAGAATACTAGCTGCTCAAGAAAACCGTCTTGTGAATGAAATTGGTGCAATTCAGAAGGTGCTATATGCAATGCAGGTATGTCCCGGCATTTTCTCTTAGCAGCAATGTAAGTGCGTTATGTTGATTCACTTTTTACTCGTTTTAGCATGTTTTATCACTATCGCAACTAATTCTTTAAGTCTTAATTTCGTTTATTAAGAAATTTCCTTATACTTGCTCAGATTGACACATTAGCTGTTTGTGGATGACTAGCAGTTTTATTTAAGGAATTTCTTTATAATGCTCTGCACAAAAAATACTGAATCATTGAGTAGCATACTTTGACACACGACTCTTTCCCATGTACGTTCATGTTGTCGGCATATACTCGCTCTGGTCACATGGCCTTCTGGATTTTCTTGTCAAAGCACTTGATTTATGGAACACTTTCATCATACCTTTATTGGATCACTAAATATATTTCACTTGAACTTGCTTGAAATTCTAGTTCATTTTGGCAAAAGTCACTGCTGATTTCTCTTTCCTTCTTGTTTTGTTCTATTGGACCAAACATATGCTTTGGAAGTTTGAAGACTATGTTGTACTCCCTCCATCCCCTTTTACTTGTCATTCTAGATGTGGGCACGGGGATTAAAGATGGTGGAAAATGTGAGGTGTGCTGAAAACGAGGAGGAGATAAGAGATAGAGATGCATTGGGAATAGAAAAAGGTGTATTGGGAAGCGAAAATGACAAGTAAAAGGGGAAAACTTATGAACTCTAGGATGACAAGTAATTAGGTATGGAGGGAGTAGCAAATAAAGTCACAGTAGCCAGAGGAATTGTATGTTGACGTATGCAATTGTTATAAAATAGATTGTTTGCCCCACAAGTTCCAACACTTAGCCTAGAAGAATGTAGCTGGTACCTGGTTTGGGAGAAGGGTTTCTTGGAAGAAATAGACAAGGTTGCTGTGAGCAGCTTTATCAAAGAATTTCTATTGGTACATGTCATATCGGAGGTGTTAGTCCATGATAAGAATATTAATGTTGTGCTGTGAGCATGTCAACTTTATTTGCCGAACTTAAATAAGAATATCTTTCTGTGCCAAATGTCTAGCCTAGAACTTTTGTTACGTAATCTTTGCAAAAAGAGGCAGATAATGCCTATCTATTTACATTCAGCAATTGTCATGATTGCACAAATTTCTGTTGAAGCTAGTGTCATGAAGCAATTGCAAGCACTTCACCGCTTTCATTTAAAACAAAGCTAACAGAAATTTCTTGCCTTTTTTTCACGACAAGGAAGAGTTTCCGTATTTGTCTGATTGCATAGTTAGATTTTCTCCCACATCATTGCACTAATTGTTTTACTTTTAGTGCTGCAAATTTTATATTCACCTATAATGGCTTGGATCATTTCTGCAATCAGTGATTTTTTATCTGCTAAGAACATCAAAGAGGTTGAAGTTATTGGACTGTAATTGTGCAAGAAGTGATTTCAATCTGATAGAGAATAAAGATGGCTTGGGACCTTTGGATAATTACTAATTATTATACACATTCAGGAACAACAACAAAAGCAACTAGATTTAATCCTTGCAATTGGGGAAGCAAGCAAGATCCTAAATGATAAACAGGGCATGTTAGATGACACTGCTAGATCTCCAAGCTCAACTCCAGCACAAAAGATAGAGAATACTCAAGCAGCACCAGCAGACAATAACAAGCCATGATTTATCTTTGGAAATGGAAATTAGATGCATCAACGGCTCTCTCTCTCTCTCTCTCTCTCAAAAACAAAAAGTGATGCTTTGGCTTCACCCAATGTTATGAAGGAACGGGTGATTGAAGATTGACATGCCACAACTGTATTGGGGAAATTGCAGGTGGCAATATTTCCTTATGCATTTCATAGGCACAGGTCAGGAAAACTCCACCTTGACGTTTTATACATGGTGGGCTGGTGTGTTTACAACTTTCAGATCCGTTGGTGCCGAGTTCGTGTCCATCCCATTCTTCGTAGACGAGCACGCGGATTACAGTCCACCTAAACAGTGGCCCGCAATACGTTGGGAGGAGTGTAATCTTTTGCAATTAGCAGCTTAGGATGTCCTACGTTAGAACGTCCTCTGTATGGTTTAGATCCACTTCGAATGCAGGAATTTTACAAAAATTTGTAGAAAACAATGTAATTTTATAGAAAAACAGCGTTGTTGTTGTTTGTTTACTCGTACTATTGAATCGTGCACTACTGGAGCTGTATTTCCACTGGTGCCCATGCTGTTCTGCTTTGGACAGCTCCTGTTCAAGGAAATTCAAGGCCGGATGGTCCGCAGGCAGGCTCTCATCATCAGCCCTCGTACAGGTCTCAGCAAGCGCCATTGCAATGATGCCTGCGCGCCTGCGGGCGATGGTTCATCATCGCTGCTGCTACTTCTACGTCACTGGTGTGTTTACTGTTGCATTAACTGGCATTTAACACATGCTGAGATCTGTCTGCGTGTGTTATGAGCGGTACGTGCTCCATCATGACTCTGATGTCAAGAGGTACTGCGGTACTCCCCATCCTTGCAAGTTGCAAAATGCCATAGTACTACTGTAGCAGGGGTTCGCAGCTTGAGCTGATTCAGGTCCGGTTTGAATCACTTTAGATTTTGCAAACTAGATAAAAAAAAAAAAAGCACCAAGCTTTCAAACGGATGAGATTTTAACGAGTTTCTGCAAGGTGTCGGAGAAACTTTGGCCCCGTTTGAATCCCGGATAATAAAAACTGGATGAAAAAAATGCCGTTGAATGTCAAACGGGAGAGATTCTAGAAAGGATAATGAAAATCTCGTCTCAAAAATCTTAGAATTTGTGGCAACTAAGGCTATTTACAGATCTTTCAAGATCCGAGATTTCTGGATTCAAATGGCATCGTTAATGTTGAATTCAAAATCTACCAGAGCGCTCTGAAGATTTTTTAGGATTCTACAATTTTCGTGGATTCAAATGGCACCTCAGTCCAGTAGCGCGGATACGCTTGCAATTTGACTGTCATTGCAAAGGCATGGATTATAGAACTTCTAACAAGTACTGATTGACAAAGTTTGAACAGAAACAAAAGGGGCCATCTCGGAGTAGGAGTAGCTTCGAAGATGACAATATACTTCGCCATTTCCAAGATAAACTAGTGGTAGGGATGCAGTGAAAGTCATGGTTAATGGCTGCCCACAGGCCCCATACCACCCTACGGACTCATTAGCTCAAATAAACAGTGATCAACAACAGGAAGGGAAGCGGATTATTGCCAGGACAAAGCTGGGGGACAAAGTGGTCATCGAGAACACCACAGCACTCATCCCCAGCCGTCATCCATCCATATCGATCTGCCTGCCACAGAAAAGCGTTCTCGGGCTCGTGGCATTGGGCCATGGACGGGGTCCACGCTCCCCCCACCCGCCCGCTCTCTGCAGCCGAGCCGAGCCAGGGTCGCCATGAAAGCGAGCGAGCAGGCAGGCAGGCAGGGCGTGGTGGAAGACAACTGGCTCCGCGCCATCGATGGCCGGATGCCCCGCTCCGCTCAATCTCAGGGCTCAAGCGCGACAGGAACGATGAACCCATGGTTCACATGTGCGGACGGATCTGCCTCCTCCGCCGATGCGGGTGGCCGGGTGGGGGCCGCCGCGTCGATGACAGAGATTTCCCGTGTCGTCCGGGGCCGTGCGCGGCGGTTACGGAGGCTGGTCGCTGGCGTACCGGGCCGCGACGTATCATTTCCCGTGTGACCGTGTCCCGTATTGGCGAGTCGCCACTCGCTCATTCTCGGGGACTCAAATCCTCTCCAACTGCAAGACATTAGCTGTAGTGGAGAATTTAAGAAATTTATGATAGAGTTTTTATCGTTGATCAAAAACAGACGTATTAGATTTGTTGTTACAGTAAAATCAATGAACAGTAATTTTTAATAAATATTAAAATTTACTGTTTACGTACAGAAACGATGCTGTTCACAGCGACACGCTAACTTCTCTGGGTTACTGCGGACAATTCGGACCCCATTCTCGGTAGGGCTGTGCACTGTGGACTCTGTACTGCAAGCACTACGATCCTCCCAAGCCATACTGTCATTGCCGGCGCGTTGATGGCCCGCGGACTGGTCAGGACCTCAGGATACGTGAAAATATGCGAGCAAGGTGACGTGGGGTTGGTGGTCGTGCCTTCGTGCGCGCTAGGAACTCGATCTCGCTTATCTATTGCAGTCTAGGGCCCCGGGGACATGGGGCATCCATGATTCAGCCCGAGGCGTGGAAGGGAGAAAAGTACCGCTCCGAGCTGTACTCTCGATTTACAAAAGCCAGCGGGGCGCAGCTGGATTAACCATTCCTCGATTGTGTCACTTTTACGCAGACGATAACGCCTCAGTTACATGCTCCCATGTAACGCAGCAGCAGCAGCAATGGCCAATGGGGAGCCTTGTGAGGACTTTTACTGACTTGTGAGGCAAGATTATACTGCAGCGGCCAGCGTAGTGGCCTCGCTGCGCTGGTCGCCCTGCCCGCCGGCTCACACACTGCGGCAGGCAACCACTCTGGTCGCTGCCACGAGACGGGACGGGTTCGTCCGTGTGTACGCAGTGAAATAATGATGGGTGTGCTCATAGCAGGTCACGTCCACGTCCGTTGGGGCCACGTCCGTGCAGCGACGGGACGCATCCGTACGTCTCGAGTTTATCAGGGATTCAGGGTAAGCAGCACTGTGTCCTCCTTCCCGCAGGCCGCACCAGCACGGGCGCCACAGAGCGCTGCGGCAAAGCCGAAGCCTTTTATCCTGGATTCTTGTCCTTCACGTTGGCCTTTTCTCGCCTGCTCTGTTTCCCGTGCTCCGCACGCCGAGCAAACCAGACAATTCGGGCCACTGTCGAAGGGTTCGCTTCTCTGGCCATTCTCGATTGGGTTTTTGCTGACGCTTTTGCAAAATGAACGAACCTACTCGTGTACTGCGTAGGAGGCAGCATTAGTGGTAACGTTATGGCTTCAGTGATCCCATGATCAATTCATCATAAGGCAAAAACAATGATGCTTAATTACTGCCGGTTGGTGAATGTTCCTCTTGAACAGTGAGATCCAAACAAGCTAGTAGGACAAACCAAGAAGGGATCTCAGCAACAGTGCTATCTACACGACCGGATTAAAGCATTTTTTTCTTACAGACCACAGTCCACAGTTAAAACTGTGCTGGATTTTTTGATGCAATCGTTTTTGAGGTTTAAGATCACAAACTATCCACAAAACAAGCACGAGGTTACACGAGCCCCCCGCGAGTCTCCGATCAGCTCCCCACCTATCGATCCTTACACTACGCACCACCGTTTTGGTCACGTTTCGAACACACCCTCCTAGGAGTGCTACTAGTAACAACGATCAATGAACGCTACACGAGTGTGGAGCATCGCGATGTCTTGGGGTCCCACATGGCCGGAAGCAAGAACTTACGGCCGGCGATTCCAACGGCGTTGTAGCTGGCGCCCGTGGCGGCGTCCACGGGCAGCTGCCCGGGGTAGCCCGGGTAGGCGCCCGCACCGAACATGCCCGTGCACGCCGTCACGGCCTCCAGCGGCGCCTCGGCGGGGCCCTGGAAGAACCCGCCGCCGTACGGGTTGGTCGCCGCGCCCGCGAGCAGCGTGGCGAGGTAGATCACGACGCCGTCCATCCCCACGTCCGCGTTCGGGGCCACCAGCGGCGGGGCCTGCGGGCCGTACTCCGGCTGGTGGAACGGCCATGCGCACTCCCCCGGGCACTGCTCCGCCGCGTCCCCGACCCACACGTACGCGAACCGGCCGCGGCCGCG
>BCLF01000015.1:2524483-2564679 GCA_001602275.1 Zoysia japonica
GGCGGAGCCGCGCGCGGGGGCCGACGTGGCCGACGCGTGGAGGCCGCAGCGGGACAGGCAGAAGCCGTCGACGAGCACGTCTGGCGCCGTGATTACCACCGCGATGGAGCCGCGGTGCGGCGAGAGGCGCGCGGCGAGCGCGCCCAGCGACGTCTCGGTGAGGCGGCGTCCGAGGGAAAGAGACGGGTCGAGCACCTGGCGGCCCAGCGCGAGACGCGCCGCGCCCGGGTGGTACTGTGCGGTGGTGGCCCACCACTGCGCCACGGACGGCGCCGCGGGACTGGAGGCGGCGACGGGGGCCGAGAGGGAGAGCAGGAAGTCGGCCACGACGGCGCGCTGCGCCGGGGTGAATCGGCCGTACCAGAGCAGGTTGACGGAGTGGTTCCCGGTGAGGAGCTGGCCGTGGTGGTTGGTCAGCGTCAAGGGCGCCGGGCTCACCAGGAACAGCTGCCGCGGGGTGACCGCGCCGGCGCCGGCGAGCGCCGCGACGAGGAGGATGAAGAGGAGGACGGAATGGTGGGCCATAGCTGTCGGTGAGCGAAGCGGAAGGCTAATATTGCCACGCTCGGGGATGAGATGAGTGCACCAAGGGGTGAGTGTGGGGGGTTTATATAGGGGAGGGGTTTAGCTTATAGTTGGCCCGGACACGTGTGGCGGTGGCGGAGCGGGTGGTAGGCATGGTCCGTCGGGCCGGCGCCACTTTTGAGGAGCGTTTCGCGGGGAGGCGACGACGTGGGGAGACAGCCATTTTTCTCCTGCGAAAGTGGCTGGCCCCTAGGAGGAGACGGTTCCTTGTGCGAGAAGAGAAAAAGGACTCCTAAATTATGACTTCTAAAATTTTAAAAATATTTAATTTAATTCTTAAACTTTAGTTGAAGGCTTAATTTCATCTCTACCTCGATGTGTCATGTAATTTCAATATTTGGCACACAACATCACCTCTAATTATAAATTTCAAATCAATTTTTTCTAGTATCATTTGAGTTTAAGTGGTTTTGCATTTTTTGCATTCCTCGATAGAGTTTGTAAATTGCTCGTGCTTCACTGGTGTCGGTATAGATCTTATTTGGCACAGTTTATTCACATAAATAAGTAAAAATTATATTAAACAATAAATTTATTATATTTTATTAATTTAATAATTTTTTAAAATAAACTAAAATAGTTTATTTTTTATTTTTTACCAACTGTAAAAAAAATATTTTTAACGAGTTTTAGCTGATATAGCATCGGCCTACCGGAAAGGGCAAGGTTATTAAATGTGAGGTGTTCCTACGCTTTGCGAGGCAATTGACAATTTATGACTCATTTCGTTGAACTTCGATAATTTAATCCACTGTCGTACCTCAGATTGTCTCATTTGTGTTTGAAAAAAGAGACGAGCATGACTATACTAATGCAGCTTCCTGCTCGTGATATGACCTGAACGAAGAAGCCATCATTGTACAACGGATGTATATCCTTTGCAGTAATGTCACTATTGTAGCACTGGCTGACAGGTGATTCGAAATTCACCTATCAGTCGCTGTTACAGCAATGAAATTACAGCGGAGAATATAGATGGTTGTGCAACATCTACGTATCAATGACGAAACTTGCGTTTGTGTTGGGATGACACCAGGATTTATGACCCGCGTCACAGCAGCGGTTGACACGAGCCGTGGAGGCTGTTGTAAGTGCAAGTCGACGTTCCTCATGTGAAAGTGAAAGTGGAGTGAAATCTGGATATGAAGGTTCAAATTTAGTTCTAATTTGGAAGTCTCAAAAAGCGAAGGCCGAGCTGTGACGCTGTGAATACATCTCAGTGTATGTCTGCTAGGACGCTATGAAGATTCTAGCAAATGGTAATAAAAAAAAACCAGATTCTTGGTGCCCGAGGTGATGGCGCCCCCAAGTAAATGTTTTGTGAAGGAGATGGATATAAGTTGTTGGTAGTCGGGTGAATGATATGTAAGAATAAGTAAGACTTATTTTTTGAAAAAAACCAATCTTATTTATTGATTAATTTATCTGACCACTTTAGATGTGAACGAGTATATAAGATGGTTACGAAAAAAATCACGCTTATAGCGCCTCCCTCCCCCCGCTCCTGTTTCATGAGAGTTTGGGCGTCAAAATACAGTGATGTGACGATGTTCAATCATTGCACGGTTTCCGCTCTGATAAGATACAGTACCCTTATCAAAAGCTTGATTAATCCTTTTGTCACGTGCGAGGTGTTATGATGCTTTTTTGGTGGTCCGGGCGTTCTGCAAATGTCGAGGCAACAAGCGGTCCTCCTACACCTGATGGTTTCAACGGAGAATTCGCCGAGCGTAAAGTTGTTGTACTCGTCTTTTAGAGCACCAAAACCAGTTTTGCCGACATTGAAAAGCTTCGACTCGACACAAACTGGTCCATGTTTGAGAATATGTCTCTGTTTTTTAATTGATATCGCTTTTAATTTTTAAATTTAACTTTGATAATTTATTTTATTAAAAAAAATTTAAGTTATGATTCAAATAGTTCTAATGATAAATTAAATTATATCAAAATATATAAAATTTATTAAAATTTTAAATAAAATAAATAATCAAAATTAAATTTTAAAATCAACAACGACATTAATTAAATTACGGAGGGGGTACTACATTAGAGTCCACTTTGGCAGAGATTACTCCAAACCATCGCGAGGTGGGCCATGGGCGGTGATCTCTCGTGCCCGCAAGTCGCAGAACCGCAGGAACGCAGAATTCCAATGAGAAGCGAAGTATGCCTCTCTGATTTCTGACGAAAGTTACGGCCTCCAAACTTGTTTGTTCAAGAAGCGAATTCCACCAAAGATCCGAGTTTTCAAATTAAAGGACTGCCAAAGTTTATCTATTAAAAAAGGGCGAAAAGATGCTTGTTGCACACGCTGCAGTAACTCTGCACGATGGAATCAAAGGTTGCGCCGGGTAGTACTCGCTTTCTACAACACCGATCAGCGAGCAGGTCGAAGGAAGATTGCACTGGTAAGGTATGGTGACCGAACGTGCCGTCGCGGCCTATTGTAGAATCACTGATATCGCAGAATAGTAGGCCAGAATTTCAACTCCCGCGATCCCGAATGAATTAATTTGATACATGTGATTACAATTTTGTGAATTTTAAAATATGCTATTCGAACCCACGTGTCATTCATTTACAGAGCCATATCTGTCATTGACATATAAATCGCATATTTTAAATTTGCAAAATTGTAAAGTTACGTATCAAATTCACCCATCCCAAATTGTATCGCCGTGATGGCCAAACGGGCCGTTCTTTACAGCCCAGTCTGAGTATGAAAAAACATAGCCCATTTAATTCGCCATCTATGACGCAATCAAAAAAAGGAATTAGCCCGAGATAACGAAGCGCATCATCAGAAGCGGCCCATTCACGAATTTCCTCTGGATTGTTGCGATCCACGCGGCCACTTGATCCATGGGCCTGCAGAAGAAGCAAAGACTAATTAACATGATCCACTTGATCCGTGCGGCCTGCAGATGACCAGGTTGTAGTTTCTGCTTGGGCAAGAATAATTAACAAGAACTCTCTTAGATAACGATAGGTCTGATGCCTTTTCTGTGATTCTATCCGTGTTTTGCTGAGTTGACAAAGCTTAGAAACGGGTAATTAGCACGTGAACCCCTGTCACAGTTGCTGGGCTGACCTTTCCAACTAGCCAATCAGTTGCACTGCAGAGGATCAGCTATAGCCGAAGCGAAATCCAGTTTTGGTTTGGGCTTCCGAATCATGGAAATTTTTCGGCTTTTTTAGTTTTTTCTGTAAAATTAAACTACTTTTTTCCTCTGAGATTTCTGTGAAATTGTTCGAGACCTAAGAAAGGCATGGCAAATTGGCAATTTTGTTTGTTTTGGAAAAAACCTTCCACGTAGCCCGACGGGGCGGCGCGCGCCGTGCCGGTGACGTCCTCCATGACGCTGATCGGCGCGGACGGACTCGGGGGCGGTCGGCCTTCGCCCGCAGCTTCCCTCAACGCTGCGCTCGCCGTCACGCGCGCGGACAGCGACCATGACCAACGCCGGCGGCGCCTACTTAACCCGGATCACTTCTCATTCCTCCGCCGCATCCAAACATCTATAGCAGCGTTAGCTTGGGGCTCGCGCCAACACTCAACAGTGAGGCTCTATGATGGCGACTGGGTGGAGGGGCATCCTGGGGTTCGACTACGGCATCGTGCAGGCGCCGCTCGGTCCCGACATTTCGGGCCCCGAGCTCGCCGCCGCCGTCGCCAACGCCGGCGGCATCGGCCTTATCCGCCTCCCTGACTGGGTACCCACTACCCACTCACCCCCTTCATTCCCACTCTCTCTGATTACTTCCACTGTCCGATTTCCGCTGCTAATTTGCGGACATTTCTATGCTGTCGAGGCTGATCAACGGGCTACATTCCTTCTAACTGCAGCCAGCGCCGGATCACGTGAGAGAGCTGATAAGGAAGACGAGGAGCCTGACGTCGAGGCCCTTCGGGGCGGCGATTATCCTGGCGTTCCCGCACGAGGAGAACCTGAGGGTGGTGCTGGAGGAGAAGGTCGCTGTGCTGCAGGTGTACTGGGGAGAGTTCCCCAGCGAGCGGGTGGAAGAAGCGCACCGCGCTGGCGTCAAGGTCTTGCATCAGGTGAGCGCCATTGTAGTTGCAGACTTTCCCTGCTACTACTATCACCACCTTTTCTAATTTAAATAGTGACAAGGCAGCGTTAGTTCATATCTACTTGATCGGAAGTTAAATCCATGATTTACCTATTCTAGTTCCAAAATTCTTATCTACCCACATGTCTGGTGATGTGCGAATTTTTGCTGATTTGATGTAGATGTAGCTATCCGTACAGACTTATGCATTCCAAATACTGGACGATTATGGAAGTTGGAACCGTACTAATATTTGGATACTTTAGAGTAATTCTGATTCATATTTGTAGATAAAAAATTAGGAGAATAAGAGTTGCCATCATATTAGGAGTAGTAATTTACTGCTAAAATTCTCGTTTCAAAGCAATTAATAATCATCCCGTGTTTGGAATGCATATGAGAAAGATTTTGACTTATGTCCACGTACATAGGCCAATGCATATGTTTATACTGTGATATTTACATATGAATACAATCTCTTTTGTTCGCTGAACATAGCTCTTTGTTCAGTTTCTCTGTGAAATGAGACATTTACCCTTACTTGCATGATCTTTAATGTTAAACTAATGTAGTAAATAAATTCTCTAGCTAATACTGAACATAAATCGTAGATGTCATCACATGATCTGATTATATATGTCATTACTGATTTGATTTGCACATTTTTTTTATTTTGTGGAGAACAAAAGAGGGAGATTCTTGGTGAAAGTGATATGGATATTCAAGTTCATGTAAATCCTTATTTACTGATTTTGCACATTTTAACTTTAGCTTTTGTTGATACCTGAACAGGTTGGCAGCATTGAAGAGGCAGCAAAAGCAAAGGAAGCTGGTGTTGATGGAATCATTGTCCAAGGCCGAGAAGCAGGGGGGCATGTCATTGGTCAGGTAACTCCCAGCTGATTTCTTGTTTCAGCACTGTTGAAATACTGCTCGGAGGCCTTTCAAGAGATAAACATCCCATCCTCTTGTATTCCATTTGGAATCTCCACCATGCTATGATGATCTTTGATGAGGAATGCAAAATCATCATTTTAGTTCTTCTCTGCATCTTCGAGTAAATATGTACTTCAAGCTCATGCCTACGAAATTGGATTTTCTACTAATATTATTTATTTGGAAAACTAGGAAGGGCTGCTACCACTGTTGCCAAGGGTAGTAGATCTTGTTGCAGATTCTGGCATTCCAGTTATTGCTGCTGGGGGCATTGTTGATGGCCGTGGCTATGTTGCAGCATTGGCACTTGGAGCCCAAGGTGTTTGTTTAGGAACAAGGTATCTGTCAATTCCTTGTAGATCTCCTACAAGCTTTTAAGAATAACGATCACACTAAATACTCCTTATCATTCAGGTTCCTGGCTACCGAGGAAAGCTTTGCACACCCTCTTTATAAGCAACGGCTAGTCGAAATGAATCACACGGATTATACAGATATATTTGGACGTGCTAGATGGCCTGGTGCTCCACAACGCGTGCTTAAAACTCCCTTTTATGTTGAGTGGAAGAAAAACCTCTCAGATCAGGAAACTGAGGAAAATCAACCCATTATAGGCCACTCTATCATCCATGGCGTGGTATGCATTTGGATGATTGGCTTGGCTTGAATTCGTTCCATCGCTCTGATCAAAAGTTGCAGCCATTCTTCATGTTTTTCTGCATTGCTTGTTCATTATTGATTTTTGCAAATTTCTTAAAAAATTTCTGATAAATTGCAGTAGTAAATATTAGATTCTACATCACACTGCAAAGTGAACTTTTAAAATAATCCTTTTCTGCTAAACTGGAACTAATGTTTCTAATGTGCAAATTTAGAAACCAATGGTCTAGTTTCAGCTTTTCTCTGCAATCGATCATGACCCCAACCCCCGTGCAATTCAGCAATTTATATAAAAGAAACAGTTCAGCACTTTTGAGATATGGCTGATATATTGTGATACTTGTAACTAATGGATCTCAGTAGGGCCACTTATTTTATATTTGCACATTTTTTATTTCTAAGCTAAAATTTACATTCTGAACTTCTCAATTCCAGCACAAGGACATTCGCCGATTTGCTGGTACTGTTCCAAATTCCACAGCGACTGGTGATGTCACAAGCATGGCCATGTATGCTGGTCAGGGTGTTGGGTTAATCACGGAGATCATGCCAGCTAGTGAAGTTGTTAAAAGCCTAATCGCTGAAGCAAAGCACATCATGAGAGAAGCTTTCTGATTATCTGTAAAATTATTCCTGAACTGTAAGTGATCTTGTCTCAATGACGCATGGAGTATTTGTAAATAATTGCAATAAGAACAAATTAGTTCACCAATGTTGTCTGTGATACTTGTGCAAAATTGTAGTAGTGTTTATGTTGACTGCTTTTTGCTATTTGCAAATAATAACAGCTGAAAAATAAATAATACTTCCAAGACACTCTCTGTTCGTCAAAATCTCTGTACAACCATAATTGATGTCTGTCTTATTGTTCAATGTTATTGTACTTTTAACGGTTTGCTAGACATTACATTTACCATTATTTTTCAGTTACTTTAAATTGGTTATGGTAAATAGCATTATAACAATGAATACTAGGAAATAGAATTTTAATGAAAAGACTATGGTCCTTATAGTTCATTTAATATGTACTTATGACAGTTGTTTATTCTTTATACCATATAGTATATAAAAGGTCTAAGGATTCTATATAGTCAATCTGTATAATATAAACAACCAAATGACGAATTTACATCGTCACACACATTCTAAAATGTTTAGTAAAATAATAATAATAATAGAAGACGAATGGATAGAGTAGGTCGAGAAACTACCAGTACATACTTGCTTTACTCCAATCTAGGCCAAGGTGGTCAGTTTCCAACTTTCCATAAGTCTGGCTTTAGATGGACTCTGGTTTCGTGTTAGAATGAAACTGGACTTTAGCTGGGTCTTGCAAATATGCAGCGTACTACTATTTTTTTGCCCAGAAGCGATTGATGCATTGGTCGGTCCTTTCACCAGCCTAAAAATATGACTAGCAGGGTCTTGCTTCATTTCTGGACCACTTTCACTTGACTGCCAATACCCTTGAGCTTCTGACCAGGTCATGCAGGTCATTAAGGATGGAAAGAACAAAAGTATCGTCACTGTGCTATTTCGGGCCCTTCGGGGCCACTCTAATGACCGAGTTGGGCACTGACATGTAATTGTCCAAGTAATTTAACCGTATTGAAATATGTGTCACGATGAGTACTGAGAGTGAGAGAGCAAATATTCAGTCAATCTACTGTGTTGACACATGCGCAAAGTATCGGTACTACTACTACTACTCCGTACTCAAGTGCTTGCTTGGTGAGCCATTTGGGATGTTTGGGGATATGCAATCATCATGGCATGTGTTTCATGCCTCTTTTCCAGTCGGTAGCAATAAAGCTTTGTTTGTTTCCATGGCCTGTTTGTGATGAGATGATCCAGTTCGTGACTTCTTGATCTCAAATGATGTTGTCTAGCCCCAGCAAGAGTGGTGTGTCAGACTCAAGTCTCAGAACCAATGTGGCCGCAATATAACACTGGTCTTTTTTACACATTTTTTAGAATACAGCTGCAATAGAGAAGATTTTTACAACGCTAGCAGAATATAACTTCGACTGTAGAATGTTGTTTCTCTACTAGTGGTATACTAGTGGAGTGCACAAACCAAGGCTTGTAGCCAATCCATCCAGAATCGATATAGGAGTACCTCAAAACTGGAACCCTGGGCAAGTCACCAGTACACTGCTACAGGACATGTCACCACATGCGACAGCCTCGAGTATGATACTGTACTGTATATGAACATACTGTGCTGGGTATATTCGCTCTTTCTTCCCAACACTCAGTGTCTTTTGGAACGTGAGAATTTTTTTTATATATATAAAATTAAACTAAGTTTTACAAAATTATTATAAGATTTCTGTGAAATTCCTACATTCGGAAGAAGGTTTCCATCTTGTTGAGATCAGAGGTACCTGCTTATGCCTTTTGGCCTTTCATCGTTCTCCGTACGTTTCACCGTTTTGCACTTGTTCAGGTAGAAGTAGTCAACGTGCAAGGACCAAAAGAAGACCCTATCCTTTATTCTCACTGTGAGCATTTTGGTTTATGCTGGGCGTTTGAGCAAAAGCACGTTCTCGAACCTGATCTGAATTTAGCCAAGAGCTATGGTTGGTGGCCTGGCCGCTCGAGGATTTGCACGCATCATGATGAAGGAATCCGTGGATCTGGCCGTTTGCTCGCTTCCATCTCCGGCGAATCAAATGGCAAAGCCAGTCAAAGCTGTCCACGCTCCGGTCACCGTGCCTTGGGGGCGATGGCCTGTGTAGCCACTAGCCAGCTGGTAAAAACTTGATGCCGTCCCAGTGGCAGGATCAGTGCCTTTTGTTACAGCGGGGAGCGTAGCTCCGTCCGTACCGCTGCTTCGACTGCGGCACTGAGACCCACTGCTGCCACACCCAAAGCCCTGCTTTGGCTGTCTGGCGCAGACACATGCACAGTCAGAGATCTGGTCTCACCTCACATTGCTTCATCCAGAGACCGAGAGATTTCGAAATCTACTCCTACTCCTGGATCAAGAGGGTGGGAGGAGAGTAGGAGAGCCAGAGAGGGTGTGGGCATCCTGGAAATTGTGCCTTCGCGGGGACGCAGCGCCGATCGCCGAAGCGCCATCCGTCCGTCTTGCTCCTTCGGTCCGTCCGGCACCTTTTTCTCCAGCTCCTTTGACACTTGCCTCATCAGTCACCACCGTTTGGTTTCGTTCCTCAAAAGAATCAACCCATTCTCGCGGCGGCTCGCCCACCTCACTGACTGAGCTACTGTTCACTCCCTTCCCACGAGCCGGAGAACCATAGGCCGGCGTCATCGCATCGCCGTCTTTTCCGGGCGCCAAAATCGCATCGCCTCCGCACGGCCCCGTTCCCGCCGGCTGCTGACTTCAGACATGAGGCCAACCGCCGCCGCGCCGCATCGCCAAGTCAAGGCCGCGGTGATCTTCTTGGTTGCCTTTCTCGGCCTGCTTCTCCAAGCCGCCTGCCTCCCTCGGCTCCAGGCTTCTCCCCTCTCTTCTCGCCGACAGCAACAGGTACGTGGGCGTGCGGCGACCTCGCTTCGATTCGGCCACAAGTTTCTGCTTCTCTTGTCTGCCGGCCACACGGTGCGTCAGTGAATAATGTTATGCCGCGCTGCATATATGGTGCAGGGTGGTGGAAGTGGAACGCTGGCGCGGGACGAGAAGGTGCGGCTGGGGTCGAGCCCGCCGAGCTGCCGCGGCAAGTGCTACGAGTGCAGCCCGTGCACGGCCGTGCAGGTGCCCACGATGTCGTCCGCCGCGCCGTCTCGTCCGGCCGCGGCGCGCCTGCGCGCTCGGGCGGCGCCGCTCGTGGCCGCGCTGTCCAACTACAAGCCGGTCGGGTGGAAGTGCCAGTGCCGCGACCGCGTGTACGAGCCCTGACGACGTACTACCAGCGCGCGGGGCAGGACGCCGAGACGGGGGCGGTTTCCTGCGATGATCGATTGCCGAAGTTCGTTGCCTGGCCGCGGACGTAACGCTTCGCGCGCGCCCGTCGTCGCCTCGTCAGTGGCCCGGCCGGCGGTATGTCGCCGCGTGTTCTGATGAGCTCCGCTTTGGCGTCGGGACTCGCACGGGGCTCGATCGATTAACGGAGACGGTAATCAAATTTGAGATATTTCCCACGAGGCATTATTGACCGGCCACGGTGGTTTCTACTCGTTTGCTTTCGCTTGTTTTTCGCTTTTGTTTCTAGGATCGTTATGTTAGTAGTACTAGCCAAATCAAGAGGTCTTGTTCCTTGTAAATGTCGCGTAGCATTATGGGGATATCCGCATTATGGTGTGTTCGTGGTCCTGGATTGTACCATATGTGAGCTCACAGTTTTACAGCTACTCCTACGTTGTTCGCGCGCTCGGTCGACTCTGATTGCTACTAGTACTCTTACTTTTCTCGGTTGGATACCGTCGTCGTGGAGAGATCGCTGCGTGTGTCAAGTGGCGAGTGTTGTTGTCAAGCAAGCCATGTATGTTTGTTTGAGAACGAAGCGTTTCGTCAACAGACATGTTGCGACGATTCTCAGCGTGCCGGTCCTAAAATTCTCCTTCATGGGCATCTATGATCTATCAGCGTCTCCGGCCATAATAACTCCATTGACGCCTCCAGGCCTGAAATGCCACAGTAGTCATTCACTCTTCAGGCAGCCATGCCATTCTCCCCTGGGAAGCATGTGGCCCCCGGCCCTTAATCCTCACACTGCTATCGTGGACTTAATGTTCGTGCAACAGTACAACCAGCTTTTTCCCATGCTTGAGAAGCATTTAGAGACCTATTGACCGAAAATGTGAGTTATTCACTGTTCTAATGGCCGTGGGCTTAATGGTCGTGCAACAGTACAACCAGCTCTTTCCCATGCATGAGAAGCATTTAGAGACCTATTGACACGGTGCGAGGCTCGCACCGGTTCGAGCTTACGTTACTGTAGCTTTGAAAATGTGAGTTATTCTGTTCGATTGAAAATAACTTTAAATGATATTTTACTGTATATACAGTACATAAACGTAGCTTTTCTCTATCGACTTATGTTACTGTTTATATATACAGTAAAAATACTGTTTATATAAACAATTTACGTCCAATCCAAACAAGTCGCATTTTCACAGCTTTTTCGACTCACACACTGTAGTTATAGTGCTGCATAAGCCAGAGCCGCCTTGAGCCACGCCAAAAGTCCCTTAATGTCGTCGTGTTCGTGAAACGATCCGGCAGGCACATGCCGTGCAACCGCGAACGGCACTGTTTTGGCCGTGTGGCGTCGTGTTCGAAACGTTCGCTTGTGTTCGCTATCCATCTTACCAGATCAACGAAGCTATGGCTATGGTGTGTCAGGGCGGGGAGCCGGGGAGCAAAGCAAGCCTCTCAACTGGAGTGTGTGACTGTGACAGTGTGACCTATAGCCGAGGAAGATATGGGTATATGGCCTATCACCATGTTCGACAAGCCCAGTGGGCCAACTTTGAAGGCCATTTCAGGTCCACGAGACTCAAATTTGAAAGCTGCCCGCCGTACCCGTATTATCGCGGCCGAACTAGAAAGGCTAATTTGGGCCACATCGCAAGGCCCAAAACAAAGACGAAGCCCACGACCTCTATTTCAAGCACCTCATCCGACGGCCCACGCTCGCAGTCATCACATTCAACGGCCGCCTTGTTCGTTCGTTCACGCCCCGTATAACGCCTTCCGCTCCGCCGCCTCAGTCCCAACGACCACGTCGACCAGCTCCGCCGCTCGTCTCCTCGGCGAGCGGCGCGGTTCGGATCGGGCCCCGCCGCCACCGGCTCGCCCGGCCGAGCGGCTGGCAATGGCGGCGGAACTGCTCCCCGTGGTGGACCTCCGCACGCTCTCGCAGTCCGACCTGGACGCGCTCGCCGCCGCGTCCGCGCACGCCCTCGCCCCGCGGAGCTGCCCCGACGGCGACCCGCTTGCGCCGCTGAAGATCAACCGCGCCATCTTCAACGAGAGCGCGGGGTCCCGTAGGCAGACGTTCTCCCGCCTCCGCTTCGCCGCGGCCTCCTCCTCCCAGACCGCCAAACCCGCTCCCACTTCCTCCGCCCCGCCGTCCTCCGTGCGCGAGGACCCCGATAGAGATCTCCTCGCCTACCACCTCCGCCGCCTCTTCGTCCCGGACAAGCCCTCCTTCCCGCCCCCGTCGGAGTCCCAAACCCTAGCCCTCACCGTGGCCTCGCCTTCGCCGCCGAGGTCGCCGTCCCCCGACCCCGACCGTGATATCACCAATTCCAAAGGGTTGTCCGTTGACCTGGTGAGGCTTTCGGGGTCGGCGGCCCCCTACAGCGAGGAGCTGCGGAGGCGGACAGCCGGTATGGCGTCGGAGACCGAGCTGATGGGGTTCATTGCTAGCCTGGCTGGGAAATGGGCGTCCAAGAGGGAGAAGAGGAAGTTTGTGGACGCGTCGTTCTTTGGGGATCACCTCCCCCGTGGGTGGAAGCTGCTACTCGGGCTCAAGCGGAAGAATCACGCAGTTTGGGTGCAATGCTTCAGCTACGTGAGGTTTGCCACTTTATCTTTTTTTTTCTCGCTCCAAGTGGTTTTATGTTGGTCGTGGTTGTATCAGTCACTGGAACAGAGCATGTTCCTATATCTGTGCAGAAACCTGATACTTGCTATGAACTATGATGTTCAATTGTTTAGAGAGGCTTTAATACTGTATGCTGTGTTATGCAAAATATGAGCCTGTGGGTTTAATCAGTAGTTGTGGATGCTTCTGTTTGAGTGATTAGTTCGGCAATATATACTGTTCTTTGTCAATCTGTGGAGTGTATGCTCCACTAGTGAGGAAAATTTAGTAGGTTAATAATGCTACCTAAACAGCATTCTGGGGTAGACCTACAGCAGTTTATGCCTTTCATTAAAAGAAAACAAAAATTGACCCATGGGGATAGACATTCCGAAGGCATTGCATTAAGGATGAGAAAAGGCCAATGTTTTCCTAAACGGTAAACGGTAGACAGTCGATCAACCACCGTCTAATGTTTAGACGCTGTTTAATCCTGTCTAGACGCCGTTTAATCCCATTTAGACGGCGTTTAGGCCTAGACGAGGGTAACCGTTTAAACAGTTAGACGGCCGTTTAATTACGCTTAGGAAAATATAGCCCCGAAAGGCTGGCTGCAGCTGAACATGCTGAAAGCAGATAGCTTGGCAAGGGACCATTTTTTGTGAGAACCAGGGTTCAGCAAATGTTAGTAGCCTCTTTGCCGGGAGTCTTACCATTGCACTGGCAAGCATGTTCTCTTTAAACTTTTCGATAATCTGTTCCTCGTTTGGGTGTGTAGCCCTCAATGATTCGATTTCAGCAGTAACACCTGACAGTGGCTGGATTGATGCTTATCAGATTGCAAAGATCTTTTTGCTGTTGATACCTATGCATGATATTTTAAGGGTTAAAACAAGCAAGTTTTGTAGTATTTTTTGCTACTATAATTGTTCTTTGTGATATTCTAAATGCCTGAACACAATTTTTTGTTGCGGTAAAATTTGGTTCTGCCACTATTTCTCTCATTGACTTGTAGGACCATACCTGTTAGTGAGTGACCCTGTGGGGAAATAATGAATGACGTGGTTTACTGGTAAACACCATTACACCAAACACAAAATATTGCATTTTCTTTACCATACTTTGCTCCTCTCTGCTTGAAATGACATCCAAAATACTTAAGCATTTCCAAGAATGGACATAGACTGCTATACAATTGCCATGTCTTCATTGTTATGTGATATTCCACCCTAGCTAAATGCGCACATCCTACTTTGCAGCCCTAAAGGAAGTCAATTTGCTACTTGCAAAGACGTTTCTGCATACCTCATGTCTCTTCTTGGGTATCCAGAAGCCAAAACAGTAAGTACTCAATACAACAGTACAGCAAATCCAGACTTCTGTGCTGACAATGGTCGTGCTGATGTAAGTTCACAGTGTATGTAAACTGTATCTTGTGTACTTTGGTTCGCTTAGTTTAAATTTGTGGAGTATGTAGCGTGTTATAAGTTTTCAACATTGAATTGGTTCATGTGTGGACAATCGAAATGTATTGCCAGTCAGTACTTCTGTTACTTTTTCCAGCTATTATGGTGATTTAAAGCAATTTGACTTTTCAGGATCAGATTTGCTGTTCACAACACAATTTGTCATCTCATGAAGTGACTGCTAAGAGGTGCAGGTGTGGTAAATTTGGTGAGCCAGTAGTAGGAAGAGATGGGAAATTTGAATGCCCAGTATGTCATAAGAGTTTCACAGAGGAATCACAGTATTTTGACCATATTGTTTCACACGCTAGATATCAAGGGATGACTCCTGAAGAATTCTTAAATGTGATTACTTCAGGAAAGGTAGATTGCAATTCGTTGGCAGAAAATTCACTTAGCCTTCAGCAGTTAGAACATGTTCGCGAGGCTGGCTCCCAACATCTCAGTGGTTCAAATGAACATGGAAGCAATAACTCTAAAGTTAAAGATCATTCTACTGCACATTGTTTTGATGGCTTCAATAAGCCAAATGAAGCTTTTCATAGGCCTGCAGAGATTTCTTATATCACGTATGCTCCAAGTGCATGTAACATAACAGTTCCAAAAGTAAATTCTATCTCCAATGGTCGACCTGATGGCAGCCGTGATGGTTCTGAAGTGACTATTCACAATGATCAGGCATCAAATCACCATGTTTTTAGACCTAATACTTTTGGATATGGTAATCCTTCCTCAGTCCGGATTGTTGATCATGGCATGGCCTCAAAGCATGGTGAGGTCAATAACACTGTGAAAGCAAGAGATGCCAACCTCAATGCATGTTTAGGCACATCATATTTTCCTAATTCTAGTTCAAACAACGAATCAGCTGGACTGATTGAAGCTAGCCAGTCCTCCTTCACTGGAAAATATTTTAGTGGCAGTTTTAGTAATAATGGTGGTGTATGTGGCACTTCTACCTGTTCTGCATCAACTAGCAAAAAAGGAATGTCGCTCGATGTTGCAAACAAAAACCCTGTTGCTGCCTCCGCATGCTTCAGTGCCAGTTATGGGAACAATATTGGTGATGGTAAAGCCAACTTATTTGGCTACGAGAATAATACAGTGGTATATCAGTCTAATATGGGCATGCAGCCTGTTTCTTCTATGGAAACTGAGGTAGGGTGTTTTACTTCTCATTCAGTTCATCCAGAAAACAGTGATAGAGGACTTGCATCCGGTACCAAGGAACAAATGAGTAATATGAATAACAGTGCGTGCAATGACACCAGATTTGGTACTGAAGCTTATAATAATAACAATGTTAGGGGTTTTGCCCAATTCAGTCGTAATATTACTCAAATAAAACCCAACAATTTTAGCCATGGTTCACTACCTGAATCAAATGCGCTGAAAGCGAGTAACTTGACCAAGGGAACTGATGCCAACATAATGAATGGTCTATTGGTTAACAGAAGTGATGCTGACTGCGTGATAGATTCTTTTGTTAATAGACACATCAGCAACAATGAGTCAAGTGTGTCTATGTATGTACCCAAGTCTAGGGATAAGATGCAAAATTGCAATGGTCATGCCTCGAGCGGTGCTAGTCAGAATGTCAATGGTCCTATTTCTACGCAGTCTAGTATTGGTAACAGGTCCTCTATTGTCCGTTCTGTTGGTGCAACTCCAATGAGCAGCACAACCCAAGATCAGGTAAATTCGGCATGGCCTTTTTGGTTCTGAGTGGTGCAGGTGGAGCCTTTTATGCATATTCATGAATCATATTTGCTATAGTTTCATTTTTTTATGGTAAAGGTTACATGGGGATAAAAATACTTTTGTCTATTTGCTAGGCTGAAAGTGCATAATCTGTTGAACTAAGCCCTCCATCAATTCCTATTGGCTGTTTTATTACTGCTGTTTAAAGAAATTTACTAATTTAGTTGCAATTTGCATCTCTTGTTAAGACATGTAGCTGTTAAAGTCAATGTTTTCAAGTCGTTTTAGAAGTTTACGTAAGTGGTGTGCACCATTTATATCCCATAACAGTGAAGCCAAATTAACTTTTTATTTTGAGCCTAGCTACCTTCACTGATTCACTTTCAACTAAATGGTCTTGAACCCATACACCTATTGAATTGTCAGTGTTGTGCCAGGGTATTCAAACCCATAACCTTAGATGGAGTAAGTCTGCACTGTTAATCAAAATACTAATGTTATCTGATTCATGAGAAAATAATATTTGTAAAATTAGTGCTATAGTTTCTGCAGAAGCATTAACATCATCGCAGAAACTAGAATAACATATTACTTTTGTGCTCCCCTATTCACAGAAATCATGTTTCTTTTCCAGAAATTCATTCCATTTTAATACACATATCAGATCTGTTCTTTCTTTCATATCTGATGATTGACTAGTGTGATAACCCATTAATGGAAACATTATATTCTGGTCTTGTTCTTTTAACTGCTTAGTGTAATTATTTTATTTTTGTCTGTAATTGTATTGTTACCGATTTAGTGGCCCTGAGTGCTTGTGTACTTTTTTGCCTTCGTAGCATTCATGACTTATGTTAATACTGAATACTGATGTGATAATAATTTGATATCTTTTAAACAGTGTGATTTGCAACTTGGATTTGGAGTCCAGAAGCGGCAGATCTTTTCTGGTTATGGAGAGCTATCTGGTTCCCCTCAAGCAGGCGAGCCTAGGAATAATAATTCTGTACATACTAGACCCTCACAATTTGGGAGCATGGCCAGACCAAATTCGTTTCCTTCTGGGTCTTCTCAGTTTGGGAGCTTGGACAGGCCTGATGCTGTGCCCACATCGTTTCAGTTTGGGATCATGGCTAGACCTAATTCTGAACCTCCATCTGAATCCTCTCAGTTTCGGAGCATGTCATCTAATTCTGTACCTCATGAAAAATCCACCCAGTTTGGAAGCATTGCCAGACCCAATTGTGTCCCTCCTATGGACTCCCCACCGTTTGGAAGCATGGCCAGACCCAATTGTGTACTGCCTCCTGACTCTTCTCAATTTGGAAGCATGGCCAGACCTAATTCTGCGCCCCATGTCAAGTCCTCACAGTTTGGAAGCACAGTCAGACCTAATTACATACCTCCTGCCAACTCCTCACAGCTTGGAAGCACAGCAAGATCTAGTTCATTTCATCCTGCAGAAGCGTCAGAATTTGAAAAGACGCCCAGGCAAAATTTTGCGAGCAGAACCGAGCCAACCCTAGTATTGGGGTATGCACCACAGATGGAAAATGGCCCTCCAATCCAGGTAGGATGGGGCATGCCCCCCTCAAAAGTCACCGGAGACATGATGACATGTGTATGTATATGGTGCAACAGCCAGTTCCACCATTTTGGTTCCGCTGATGGGCAACAGACTGGTTCTTTTGGCTTTATTTGCCCAGCATGTAAGGAAAAGATATCTGGTCATCCTAATATGCGCAACAATGGCTCATGGCAGCCTTGAGATGCAGCAGCTGTGTGTTGATCATCTCGCAGAGTTGAGTGGACTATCAGGGGTTTGTGCATGTATCAATGGTCCCCATGTTCTGTTAAAATTGTGGAGAATAATTTCAGGTGAAAGCTGTGTGTATTTTTGGAAGTGCCAATAGAGTGAAATGTGTCGTTGGAGGTGACTGAAGCTGGCTGTGCGCTGTCCTACTGCCTGGCAAAGTAAGAAATGGTAGAACAGGAAGAATATAATTCTAGTATTTCATTCGTTGCGTGCCATGGCAATGCTTTGGCAAACAAACATCCAAATTTTGCTATCCCAAAGGCCAAGGGATCCTCTCAGTCGGTTCCATTGGATTCGAAGGGGGCAAGGTTTCTGTCGCACTTTGCAGAGAACCTGGCAATCATGTCAATTCATTGCGCGACACCGATTTTGCCCTGTTTGTGCTGTAGTTGCGACGAAAATGCCCCGTTTGTGTTAGCAGGTATCTTCAAATATGCTTTGTAAATTATGTCTCAGGTTAGGTAGGATAGGCGTCCATGTAGCCTTTGTCAACACTTGGGAAGAGCTATTTAGTCAAGCTGATCTAATCCAAGAAGAGAGCGTGCTTTATCTCTTGAGCTGCGTATGTTCCATTGCCGTTTATTTGGTCGGGAAATGAAATTACGACCAACCCGTTTTGAAAATCTCTTACCTCCTGTCGCTAATCCTACGTTGTTTCCTCTGCCTTCACAATATTATCCACAAAATTTTTTGAGGTAAATTCGATTTTTGGTTGTGACTCTCTGTTTCCTACGCACAGTGACAATAGAAAACGCTGCGCTTCTTGCTGAAGCCTGAAGGCAAGCAAGCCTTGCGTTTTGTTCTCACTTCCATTACCGCCGGTGGCGGGCAGCGTTGCTGCGTCCTCTCGGTGGTCTGGATGGCTCGGAATCGATTGCTTGCAGTTCCAGGGCGGCGCCTCCAGGCTGTAGGCAAGCATCCCGACGGAGCCCCGTGGATGAAACAAACACACATGGCGACGTGCGCCGATTCAAGTTGAACCATCCATCGTCAGAGCATAAAATTGAGCATTAGGGATTTTGTATTTGATAATATTGCTTATATTTTTTATTTGGCGGATCATTCCTTTTCGAAACATCTCGTAGTTCATACTACTGTCCATATAAAGCATTATCAGCCTATGCAGGCATTCATAGTCCTTGTAAACTTTATTCAGGCTAATTTTTCATGCACAGCAAGCACGCTACAGTTCCAACACGTTACGGACAGTTCCTGTAAGAAAGAACGCAAGAACACACACGTTCCGCATCACGCCAGCTCATTTGATTAATATCACACGTGTGAATATGAGAAAATCTCGGAAGAGGAAAGCATGGACGTACGTGGGGTTGAGCTGGACTTTGGTTCACCCGCAGCTCCACTGGTGAAAGGCGACTGAAAAGTAATGCAGGACACTTTTAACAAAAGAACACAGAGATCTCGTGGAATAATAGCGGGTCTTCACTAGATATTTTCTTTCTCCCATGTTTCATACGGAGTAGATCCTAAGGCAAGGAGAATGAAACGAGAAAAACATAATACAAAGTTAAGGTTTATCTCCAAATAATTATAAAACAGGAAATGGGGAATTGAAAGCGTATAACTTGGATAATAGTCTTTTGTTAAATAATAAAAAAGAATTTAAACCAACAAAAAAGGATCGCAGATTAGAAAGACTTACCGTGGTTTATTATGCATGAAGAAATTTGTCAATATTTCTTGAGGAAACCAAAATGTTTTTCTATCCAGTAACAAGAGATTTTTGGAGCAGTAGTTTGAGGTCCTCAAGCCTGTGAAAAGATTGTCAGCTGTCATTTATCTGACACAAAAAGAGCACCTTCATGGCTAAATCAGTACCTACCTCACGCTGCTAAGGTCAGGATAGGTAGCAATTGCATCCTTGAAGTCCTATGGGAAATGTTAAGCAGATCACAATGCCATTCTGTTATAGTGAATAAGAATTAATATTACTAAAAACAGTCTTACTTGGTTAGCAGTTGAATTTGTAAATGTTATTATACATGACATCCCTGCTCCTTTTGCCGCCTAACACAATGAATTGCATTTCTTGTACTCAAAATGATTAGCTTTTTAATAAAAAAAATACTTTGAAGGCTTACCTGTAATCCAATAACACTGTCCTCCACAACGAGGCAATTCTTACTATCCACACCTAGTTTCTGGGTAGAATAAACAGTTCTTAACATGATCAAATCTGGAAACAAATAATACCCATAAAATAGACAAGACCTGCTACTATAATGTTCAAAACCTCTGCCGCTGTAATGTATATTGTTGGATCAGGCTTCTTTAGTTTAACATCGTCGCCTGCAGTAGGACACAATTAAGAAATAATTTTATGGGATTCTGTTCAATGGCTAACAGAATCTTTTCACTTCGGTATGAATTATATTATATTGCACAATAGGAAAATGTGAATCAATATTGTCAGCATTCTATTGTTTACAGGACTTCTTGAAAAAAAATCGACCGGTGGGGGAAAGACCGCCCCCACGGTTTTATAAGAGAGAAGCTCAACCTTCTCTGGTCGAGAAAACCCACGAACCTGGTCCCACCCTCAGGGAGCTGCCCCCTGTGGTTCGAATCTTAACCCATGCTTTGGACCTACTCCTTACATGAGGATTCGCCTACCATGGGTCGATTCAACCGAGTAAATGGGTCACAGCAAGTGGATTTTTTTAACCCGAGCCTGAAATTTGCTCCCACAGGGAATCGAACCCAGGACTTGAGGAGTGCTACTAGAGCCAGCTAACCAGTTCAGCTAGAGGCCCGTTCGAATTACAGGAGTTGTTGACAGAAAACATCCTCAAATAACTGACACTATTGTTTACACTATTTAACATAAAATGTTTTACGTTGTTCATTTTTTAATGTGTTACAAAGTAAAGCAGTATATATTTATTTTCTCTTTTGTTAATCTTTGACTGTTTCATTAAGGTTTTAGAAGACTAAAGGCAAAATATACAACAAAAAAAAACATACCAGCAAGGAAGCAATCAAGACCATTAAACCGCTCCTAGAAAAAGCATACAAACTTAGACCATAAACTGCTGGAAATATGGGAAACAAACATAAGCCGTATTGAACTTACAAGCCCAATAAGATTTTCAAGGCAAATTATAACCGAACTTTTAGTTGCAGCAGAGCAAACAGCAAGCTTGATACCCTACACCATAGTATAAAGTCACCTCAATGCATGAAAGGTACTTTTGCATACTTAGTAACAATAAGATATATTCAGTGAGGCAATTTTGTGGAACATTAAGTGGCTGAGGAAAAGGGCAATAATACGATAAGTAATATTACCGCACCCTTTACTTCATCCATCAGCCGCAGAACACCAGGTCTAGGCTCCACCTAACAATATAAACAAGTCTGCTATGACTACTTCTACTTGTGATGTACATCACTGAAATTGAATGTAAACTCACACAGTATAACGCAGCAATTGAACTTACAGTTCCAGATTTTATTATTTCTTTGTACCTCTCTGTTTTCCAGTCCTGCAAAATAAGTGAAAATTTTATAGCAACCAGGACCTACAAGGTAGTGTATGAGATCCTAGATTTTGGAAGTGCAGATGTATTAAAAGCAACAATTGAATAATGCATTCATCGAGATTTGAGAGAAACGCAGGATCTTTTAAGAGAATCCTAAAATGATGCATGGCTTAAAGCACTAGCACATCAGAAAATAATACTGACAAACTATACTATCTGTTGTAAACCAAAGGTATACAATGCAGACCTGAATAACGTCGATCAACTTCTCCTTATCAGAGTCCGTCGAAGGTGGGGTCTCAAATATCTTTGAAGAAGGCCACCCGTTTTCCCCAAAGTACCTATTAAGCCATTACTCCCAACAAATTGAGAACCAATAATATTCACACAGTAGCACAAAGATCGAGTACTGCAAATTCATGTCTGACGTGCCACAACTCGTGGCAGCATCAGTCAATTTATCAACTTTGGCAAGTGCATTCTCAAACACGTTCAGGGCAATGGATGCGATCTGACAAAAAAAGGAGAATACAGTGATGATCAAGATCAAGTTTGGACAAGAAGTAGGTGTGCTTTCGTATTCCGCTTAGACACAAGTACGAACTCAGTTCTAGTGCATTTGACTAGCTAGGCAAGGCCATCAACCATCATGCAACTGATAAGGATTCGGGGCCGAGCATCACGCGCCGCGCCAGCGACTCATCACTTACGTACAGAACGAATGAGAGCATGTAACTCGCGTACGTACCACCGCATCTTGGGCTTCCCGCCGCCGATTTGGTTCTGGAGTTTGTCGTAGAAGGCCTCATCCCAGTACAGCGCGTCGGAGGAGTCGGGCAGGCAGCGCACCCCGAAGTGCGCGAAGGCGTCGTTGTAGGCCTGCCGGTGGAGGTTCTCCGACTCCAGTATGACGCCGTCGCAGTCGAAGATAAGGGCGTCGAGCGACGTCGCGGAAGCAGGCGGCACGGAGGCCGAGGCGGAGGCCGAAGCGACGATCAGCGGGGACGCGAGTCGGAGGCGCGTGCGGGAGAGAGATCGGCAACCGAAGAAAGGGCGGCGGCGGGCGGTGGCCGCGGTGGCACCGGCGCCGGCGGTGGGGAGGACGAGCGAAGTGGAAAGCATCATGGTCAGAGACTCGGAGGCACTGGATGGATGGAGTTGGCGCGATTGGTTCAACAACGACCGCTTATCTGACCTGACCCTTCTCGCCTTCGTTTCTTCCTTATGGAGTGGAGTGGAGGAAAATGATGCGTTTGAGAAATTCAACATTCAAAAGTGTCAATTACAGCGGTAATATTGTAAGATACTGTATTTTCTTTCACTTGTGGGGAAACTAGATGGAAATCAAGAAATGTTGTTTCCTAAGATTGATTCAGTCAATAAACACTGTAAAAATCAATCTCTATTATAGTTCGATTGCTTCAGCATCAAACAACTATTATGCCTTCTTTAGAACTTTTCACAGAAACTGTACAATAATTTTACACGAGTCAGTTCATTTTCACAGAAAAAATATAGAAAATAGAAATATTTCCTTCATTTCAAAAAGCCTCAGTTAGAGACTTTGAATTCCAGTTAACGGCAATTTTTTTGCCTCGCTCAGCATACTTGCTACTCCTTTTTGTTTATATTCTCCATTGTTCACTGTGGTTCCCATCAGAACAAAGTTCGATTTTTTTCTCTCTTCATTGGGTTTAATGACTTCAATATAGTTAGTTCAATTGTTAAACTAATACTTTATCTGATAGTTAAGTGGAGGGCAAGGTGTTCTAACTGTTTTCTTTTTTCATTTGTGATGCATAACATTAGCGTATACTCTCTTCATTTTTAAATTGATGTCGTCATTGATTTTTATTATCAATTTTGACTATTCGTTTTATTAAAATTTTTTTAATAAAAATCATATATTTTATTATAATTTGATTAATCATTAAAGTTATTTAGATCATAATCTAAAATTTACATATTTGAACTAATTTTTTTAATAACACAAATGATCAAAATTAAAGTTAAAAATCAACGGTGACATTAATTTAAAAATAGAAAAAGTAAGTTAATACGGTGAAAAATAACTTTGGTCCGAGGCCTCCAGTTTCAAAGAATGTTGTCAAATCCGGAGAAGAGAAGCCCCGTCTTGAGTTCTGAGTTCTGACTGGCAGTTGGTTCGCGGGGAACCGGCCGGCACGCCCGTGCACTCCCACTGTCCCACAGCCAAAAAAGCCCAAAAAAGCCCAAAAAACCCAATCCGCGACGCCGTCTCGCAAAGCAATCCCATCTCCCACCACCCCGCCGCATTTGACACGGTGCGGCGCAAGTAATCCCCGCGGCCGCTGCGAGCTACTCCAGCAATGCTCCCCTCCGCCCCGTGGTAGTGCCGCCGCTAGCTACGCCCATCGAGTTCGAGGAGCTCCCGGATGATGGACCCGGCCACGCCTCTCCTCGCGCTCTCCAAGGCTGTCGCCTCGTCCCGCTCCGGCAGGCCCAATCCCGCCAGCCTTCTCCTCCACCGCTGCGGTGCCAGAGCCGGCTGCCTTCCCACGCCCGCCCCGCTATGCCGCGCCTCACCCTTCGTCGCCTCCGCCTCCGCGCCGCGCCGCCTCGCCGTCCCCGGCGACCTCCTCCTCCTCTCCCTCGCGCGCCTCGCGCTCCGCGGCCCGGGGCCCCGGGCGGCGGCGTCGGCGCCTCGGAGGTGGTTCGCGAGCCTATCGTCTGCCTCGTCGCTCGCGTCGGGTGGGCCTCCCGGCGGCGGTGGCAGTGCGGGTAACGGCGATGGTGGTGGGGGTGGTGGCGGCGGGGACGGGTGGAAGCGGCCGCGAGCTTCCCAGGGGACAGGGGTGGTGGAGGAAGCTGCAGGGGCGGAAGCCGATGTCATCGTCCTTGACGTTGGGGTATGCCTATCTCTTTAAACTGATCAATAATAATTTCTAGTGTGGTTTAGTAAGATTGTGAATATACCGAGTGACCCACCCATACGGCCATACTCTGTGGTTACCTCGTGCACAGAAATTGGTGATTGCTTGACCTGATGACTTGTTTACTCTTTTTTTATTTTTTTAACTGATCAGTCACAATTCATTAAATCAAATGCTCTATGTTTTTTATTTATAAAATATAAGCATATAACTAAGCAAATATTTAGCATTGGCTGCTAGAAGGATAAACAATACACATCATGAATATTTTTTATTGCAAAATGCAAGCTTAAAAGATCAAAACACCAGAAAAAAATAATATCAACAACTCATTGGCAATTTTTTATCATCAGACGGCAATACTTATGAGCTGAGTGGTTGAGCCCGTTGTTTTATTTCTATTATCAAGCATTATGTATGGCAATCAAGGTTAGAATAGTCAAACCTACAAAACACCCTATTCACATACTCGTAACTATGGAGAAGAACATCGATGACTATCAGGTGGATTACTCAGCCTAGCAGACCATTTTGTGACATCCCAATACCTCTAACCTTGACCTCTTACTGTTCATTCTAAATTCTGCTTAGGTGCTACTGTTGCATTAATGATAGGATGATAGTAATAGTAGTGGCAATATGTTTTGATGCTAGCGCATTAGTACCAATCTTCATAAACTATCGTTACTGTAATATTCTTTCATAATTGCTAATGATTTGCTGACTATACCTTGCAATCTGTTGCTATGTTAGGCATTTAATTTGTTTGATTACAGGGGATGTCATGTGGCGGATGTGCAGCAAGTGTAAAACGCATTCTAGAGAGTGAGGTTAGCTAAATTGGACCAGCATATTTCAATTTTTTTTTTGAAATTTGAAGTGAATATTGGCTGTTTGAATTTGTAAGTCTATATATGCTTGGTATTTTCAGCCTCAGGTGCAGTCAGCAACTGTTAACCTTGCCACTGAGATGGCAGTTGTATGGGCAGTGCCGGAAGAGAGAGACGCACAAGACTGGCAGCTGCATTTGGGCGAGAAGCTTGCCAACCAGCTGACGATGTACGGGTATAAATCTAACCTTCGAGGTAAGCACAATATAATGGACTGACTACATTTATTCTGGGAGCAATTTGGAAGATTAATAACACATTTCAACTTAGAGCATTGTTCGCTATCATTATAATGCAAAATTCAAATTGAATACAGCAACGATAAAGCCTTTTAGTCCCAATCAAGTTGGGGTAGGCAAAAAATTGAATACTTGCAATGCCCTGAATTTTTTTCCATGTCATCCAGACAATACACTCAATACAATCTTTTACTAAGCAGCATGTCCTAAGGACAGGAAAAAAGATTTGGAGGCAGTAGTTGATTTTAACGATGATCATAAGTCACATCTGTTAAGCATTTTGATGATCTTGATGTTACCTGGCAATATATCAATGGTGCTTTATAAGTCCTATTGCTTGTTTATCAATTCTTACTTAAGATACATGAATGCCAGTCTCCTGTGTTCACATAGTTTTATGCAGTTACCACAGATGGAATGAAATATGATATTCTTGTGCGTGTGCTATTGCGTGTAGCCTAAATATTAAACATTCTCCAAAATTACTGCCTGTATATATGGTCTTTTTAATCGTACCTACAGATTCTTCAAAAGTGAGTTCACAGAGGGTTTTCGAAAGAAAGATGGCTGGGAAACTTGAAAATTTGAAACAAAGTGGTAAGCTTATCTATTGGGACAAATAATTTTAACCTTATGAGCAGAACAAGTTCAGTAAAGATATTTTTAATGTTTCTGCTTTATATGATTGAACTGTGCGCTACCTTCTCTTGTAGGTAGAGAACTTGCTGTATCTTGGGCATTGTGTGCCGTTTGCCTTCTGGGACACATTTCTCACATCTTTGGAGTTAATGTACCATTGATGCACCTCTTTCATTCTACTGGGTTTCACTTGTCTCTCTCAATATTTACATTTATCGGTCCTGGTCGAAGACTAATACTTGAAGGACTGAAGAGCCTATTCAAGGGTTCTCCAAACATGAATACCCTGGTTGGTTTAGGTGCTTTGTCATCCTTTGCTGTGAGCTCTGTTGCAGCCTTCATCCCAAAGCTGGTACTATGTTCTTCTTTGAAGTGCCCTGCCCTTTTTGTGCTTCATACCTGAACATTTAAATTCAGGAAAAAAAGAGCAGCACGGTGCATGTAGCTTACTCTTGCACAAGGTCCAAGGAAGGGTCCGACCACTTTGGATCTTTTGTATGTGCCCTGCATTTTTCTCCAGAGGCTGTTTCCAGGACTTGAACTTATGACCTTGTGACCACAAGGCGTCAGCTTTACCACTACACCAGGGCTTACCTTAAATTTTTTTGAGAATTTTATTATCTTATTGTAAATGTGTTGTTTATGTTTAAAAATAGAAATATTTTTTTAGCAAATTCATAATTAATGCTCCTTATAATTTCACTACAGCTCTTCATAATATATATTATCAGTTTGCCTCGTTATACATGGCACTGTCTCCTGATGTTTTATTAATACTATTTATTCTCTTGCAGGGTTGGAAGACATTTTTTGAGGAACCAATCATGTTGATAGCTTTTGTTCTTCTAGGTAAGAATCTCGAGCAGAGGGCAAAGTTAAAAGCTACCAGTGATATGACTGGACTGCTCAATATTCTTCCATCGAAAGCACGCCTAATGGTGGATAGCAATTTTGAGAATTCATCATTGATTGAAGTCCCATGTAATTCTCTTGCTGTTGGGGACTTTGTTGTGGTGCTGCCCGGGGTGAGGATAACACTGCATGTCCCTTGATTAATCATACAATCAGTCATGCTTGCTTGTACGCTAAACAGCAAACACAAATGTATTCTTGTGGCAGGTTCTTAGGACACATTGTTATTTATATGATGACATAAATTCTGGATCACTTCTATCTAATTGTTGCTTACTCATTCACCATATAGGATCGCATCCCAGCAGATGGCATTGTCAAATCTGGAAGGAGTACAGTTGATGAATCAAGTCTGACAGGGGAACCAATGCCTGTAACAAAAATAGCTGGGGTATGTTTAGCTAAGCACCCTATCAATTCGTAATATGGCGATTATGATGTTATCTGGCCCACTGAGTTCATGTGATAGATCAGTTTTAGTATTTTTTCATTATGAGACGTGATGATCGTTATTTGCTTCCTTTTTTAGGCAGAAGTGTCTGCCGGTAGCATAAACTTGAATGGTAAACTCACGGTAGAAGTAAGAAGGCCTGGTGGTGAGACTGTCATGTCTGACATCCTTCGTTTAGTCGAAGAAGCACAGGCAAGGGAGGCTCCTGTTCAACGATTGGCTGACAAGGTGCATACACATTTTTGCATATTGAAACTGCACCAGCTCATATAAGGATGAATTCTTTATGTCCTGCAAGGTGATTATACATATTTGCATATGAAACTTCACCAGCTCCTATGAGGACCGATTATTTTTTGAATTGCTGATATGTTACTCTAAGCTTCTTTTATTGCCCCTGTGGATGAGTTTAGTTACCAATGACCTTAGACAGTTTTTTTGTACCATACCATATAACCTTAGTTAGTTATACTGTTACTTTGTATTTGATGTGCCAAGTTTTATTGAATTCCAGGTTGCGGGAAACTTTACATATGGAGTGATGGCACTTTCTGCTGCTACTTATATGTTCTGGAGTATATTTGGCTCACAAATTGTACCTGCAGCTATCCAACATGGAGGCGCAATGTCTTTGGCATTGCAACTTTCATGCAGTGTTCTGGTATGGTATGATGAACAGATTTTATAGCAATTCCTCTGCAAATTCTGCGGCAGGCGTACACTAGTTATTTATTTTGATTTAAATTAAGCATAAAGATTTTGCTAAAATAAACTTGATAGCTATGGTGTTGGAAGTGTCATTTCTTACTTTAAATGAGGTTTTTATTAAGAAAATGTTCCCATTCTTTATGATGAAAATTGGTCTTATATAAATGGCTGGGTGTTTGATGTGATCCATTGTACTGGCCTAAAGTATGTAAATGCACCCCACTTGTACTGGTAATAATACTGATCTTTGTGTAGGTAATTGCTTGCCCATGTGCCCTTGGACTTGCCACACCTACTGCTGTACTGGTATGAAACAAAGGAGACCAAATATTCTTTAGATGGATAAACTTCCATATAATTCAGATACCATGTTTCCAGGTAGGGACTTCATTAGGTGCAACAAGAGGGCTTCTTTTACGCGGTGGGGATGTTTTGGAGAAATTCTCAGATGTTGATGCTGTTGTGTTTGACAAGACTGGAACACTGACGATTGGGAGACCAGTCGTGACTAAAGTAATAGCTTCCCGCAGTGAGGGAAATTCAAACACAAAGTTGAGTGTCTCTTTTATACTCTAAATTTATAGACTATATTTAATTGCATGAGGTCCATCTTTTCAAATGCTTACCTTTTCCATTTAGCAAGTTTTTTCTCTGCAAGTTTGCCAGCAAATAAGATATAAATAACATGTATTCCAATACATTTTCCTAGTAATATGTCATGTAAATCCTATGTATAGGTGAAACGGAAGCATATAATGACCACCTCTGGCAATGAAGGATGAAGACTATAACTGAGACTTTCCTTTTGACAAAACATATTTTCATCAGGGACCGCAGGATCGATGAATGGACAGAGGTTGACATTCTGAGTTTAGCTGCCGGGGTAGAATCTAATACGAACCACCCTCTTGGAAAAGCCATCACGGATGCTGCCAGGGATGCCAATTGCCTCAATATGAAGGTACATGGCAGAAGTGTCTTACCTAAAATTGCTTTGGTATAAGCTAACTCTGTATTTTACAAGCTAGTATAAAGCTGTTTCTGGATAATTGTTTCCCCACGTCTGCTGAACAAGTCTCAGTAGTCAACAATAATGTTGTTTCCCACCACACTTTTGACAATGTTTCATGTTTCTTCATGGCTTTATATCACATCAGATCATCTGTTCTAGTTTTCTAATATTCACTGACTGCAAATTTGACCGCCCTGCTTTGCTCACTTTTGGATTTTATATTGTCATAGGCAAATGATGGATCCTTTGTTGAAGAACCAGGATCTGGTGCTGTGGCTTCCATTGGTGAGAAACAGGTTTCTGTTGGAACATTAGATTGGATCCGGAGGTGAAAATGAGTTACTTATTTGACCACTGCTATATTCAACAATTTTATACTCTGTATGCTTGTAGTTATCACTTCTTAGGGTAGCTTGCGTCGGAGTCCCTTTTTTTTTCCAGTTCTGGCAATGCATATTGGTTTGGAGCATTGTATATAACTATGAACTATCTGCTCTGGTGCATGACCTCGCTATCACTTGTAATTGTATACTGCACTGTGGGAAACTGTAAACTCTACTCACAAAAGCTCTACAATATTTCAGGCATGGTGTCGTTCACAATCCATTCCTAGAAGAACATTTTGGCCAGTCTGTTGCATATGTGGCAGTGGATGGTACTGTAGCTGGTCTTATTTGTTTTGAGGATAAACTCAGAGAAGATTCTCACCAAGTTGTTGGTACCTTATCTAAGCAAGGAATTAGTGTGTATATGTTATCTGGGGACAAGAAAAGTGCTGCTATGAATGTGGCTTCAATTGTCGGTATACAGGAAGACAAGGTAATATCAATTAAATTTTTGCTTTTTTAATATGGAATTGGTTCATGTAAATGCTAGTTTTGTTCAGATCGCTGTTGGTAAATAGGCAATATAGGGAATTTACTTGCCAGAATGAACATGCAGCTCTCTGAATATTATCTCTACACAACCTAGGCAACATGCTGCAGATTATGTATTTCAATTACTTCCAGTAAAAATCGAGAAATTCTGCTGCCTATTATTTTTGAATTATCTGAATAATATGAATTAACTTTTCATCTCCATCAAGATATCATATCATGTTGCAAATATGATAGCACGAGTCAAGGGGAGCCCTGGGGCAGCTGTAAAGCTGCTGCTTTGTGACAATGAGGTCACATGTTTGAGTCTTAGAAACAGCCTCATGCAGAAATGTAGGGAAAGGCTGTGTAGAAAAGACGCAAAGTGGTCAGACCCTTTCTTGGACCCTAGGGAAGCTGGAGTTACATGCACCAGGCTATCCTTTTACTACAGTAGAAAATCCAAAAGTAATGAAAAAAATACTTTATTATCCTCTTCTCATCACATGAATATGCCCCCGTCCCCCGTCCCCCCACCCACTTTTTTCCAAACAGCAAATACACCTGTTAGATTCTTTATTAAGCATAAAAATTTCATCTGATTGGAATGGTTGCCTTTTCAATATGATTTGCTTATCTGTGTATGGGACCAACTATATATCAGGTGCTTGCTGAAGTTAAACCTCATGAGAAAAAGATGTTCATATCTGAACTTCAGAAACAACACAAGTTAGTAGCTATGGTTGGTGATGGCATTAATGATGCTGCAGCACTAGCTTCCGCTGATGTTGGAGTTGCAATGGGCGGTGGTGTTGGTGCAGCTAGTGATGTATCTTCAGTTGTACTTATGGGCAATAGGTTATCTCAGGTAATATCTTTCACTGCTGCTAGGAAAATTCTTCAAAAGTAAACCATGTGTGGATATTGCCATTGTATCACTATTATTATGTATCTAATCTTCCTGTAGCACTTATTTTGGTTCAACTTCCCATCCTTTTTTTCCCTTGAGAAAAACTGACGTGACTGTTTATTTGTCATTGTAGGTTGTTGATGCTTTAAACTTGAGCAAAGAGACCATGAGTACAGTGAAGCAAAATCTTTGGTGGGCCTTCTTGTATAATATCGTATGGTTCCTCTCTCTCTCTCTCTCTCTCTCTCTCTCTCATTTATAGAAATATATAAAGAACCTATCCTAAGGAGGAAAAGGACCATTTTTCCACAGCATGTGAAACTTCTGCAACATGTCATACTTGATTGTGGTATACGCTGTTGACTGTCATCACCAAATTGGTCTTGGGCATACATTTTAAGATTATAAATGTACCTATGAGTATTATCAATCTAGATTAGTATACTGCTTGCTCTGGCCTATCAAATCTCATATAGTTAAGCATTGCAGGTTGGACTCCCCATCGCAGCTGGAGCACTGCTTCCAGTTACTGGGACAATCCTGACTCCATCCATAGCTGGAGCTCTAATGGGTTTTAGCTCGGTCGGTGTAATGGCCAACTCATTACTTTTGAGGGTGAGATTGAATTCAAGGCAGCAGCTAATCAGCAATCCGATGACCAGGCGAGAACCACATAAAACAATTTCTGTTGCTCTACCAAATAGTACTGACGAGGCAGAGAAAAATTATTCGTCAAAATGGAGTAACTGACCGAGTGGTTCAAATACGTCACAATGTTTTTTTTTCGTTTAGTCGTGGTATTTTGAACTCAATTCATTGTACCTGCCTGAGAGTATAAATTGGTGGGGGCAGTGAAGTTTCCGCTAACCAAGGTGTGTACATTAAGGCCAGATAGTGGTGGAAATATTGCAGTCGCCAGTTCAACAAAAAAACAGATAAAAAGGTTTTAAAAAAAGATAAAAACTCTGCAGGTTTCCGGAGCCAAGTATAAAACCCTTGTGGCGTATTTATGTTGCTTTTGTTAATTCTCTCGCCACCCTTGGTTCATATAGTAGTGAGTATTGACATTGTTCCTTTTAGAGTTTTAGGTGAGGAAACTGTTCAAGTGAAACAATTCATAGTTACAGGAAGTTAAATCAAGTGTCCACAGTGGCTTCTCGACAGTAAATTCTGTAGTAATTGTGGGCTTCAGAACTGCTAGCTTGTATTTACTGAATCACGTTATGCCCGTATTGTACAGCATATTCAGTTTTCTTTTTTCTTTCTTTTTCCACCTTTTTATCTGGTGACATCCAAGCGATTTGCAATATGATCTCTTCTCCGCAACCCAGTTTTCCCACGTGAGATTCATAACGAAACGCAAACCGCATCCATGCAACCCTGTTTTTCGCAGATAGCTTCTTGCCAAGACAGCTTTTTCAATTTTGCCTTTGATAAACAGGACGTACTCGTGCTTAGTTTGCCATGCAGCTAACTTTCCAAAATAAGGATCGCGATAGAAACAAGGATAAGTTTAGACGACACGATGGTTTTGATGACCTGCATCAGAAAGTTACACCAATCAACTTGAACATCACCCTCGCTAAACTAAAATTTCAGTATAAGCTTATAACCTATTCTGCCAAGGTTCTGCCGAAAACTGCAGGCAGTATAATAATTTCTAGCTAAACACCGCTTTACGAATCCATCTTCAAGTATAGGCGAAGTATATTTGATTCAGAAACTCTAAAGCAAAACAGATGTAACTAGGAGAGCACCAGATAACTGGAGTCAAACTCGATATTGATAAAATATGGAAAATAACATCGAAGAAAAAAAAATCAAATAATGTGATCTACTACTACGGGATGTTAAAATATTCAGGAAGTAATAAACAAGACTCCAATGCTAGGCATTGACATCTGATTATTCCTAAACGAAAAACTAGCATTGTTGATGTCTTGCCTTTTCTCAATTGTTGTTACTACCCATCTCGACACTACAACCATGTCAAACATTTGCCAAAGATAAAAGATTAAATGGCTACGATATGAATGTAAATAGCTTGTACAACAACATCGTCATGCAATAAATGCTTACCAATCATGAGATCCACCAGGAATTTCATGATTCAAGTCAAAACCTTTTGAACACAACTAGAGGCTGCATCAAGATCGACAGTCAGCATAATCAGCATCAGACAACTGCATCATCACATCATCAGCTGCACCATCTTGAATATTGACACCAATGACAAAGACTAACAGCTAGAACATCATCCACCAAAATCGATCTCGTGCAATATAGTCTACCAGTAAACAGCAACCCATCTCACGAACAGATAACTAGCAAATGCACAAATGTTTTAACAAGTTAATATGATGGCATTAAAAGCAGTCGATGTTGCAGATAAGTGCATAAGAACACAATAAAGGTCAAAGTACAAATCAACAGCACAACTTTGATAATTGGAAGACAATTTTAGAAACCATTAAGAACTAGCAACCTTGAATAGCAGTTGAGTGCTACTCCCATTGTGCTCAGCCAATCTTCTTCAATCCCATGGAATTGTTCTTAGGCCTCGTCACATCAACAAACTTTATTCCTGACAACAGATAGTTTGCCTTTGAAAATCCGATATATTGACAACTGAAAGGGGACAAAGCTACGCAACTAAGTGAAACTTCAATCTAACCTTGTTATCACTGACAGGGCTACGTGAGCCTGCTCGCTTTGGTGATGGAGAAACACTATGTGACAGAGGTGAAGCTTTTCCATTGGTCCGTTTTTCAGGGCTTCTGTCAGAGGGGCTCCTTTGTCGGGTTGGGCTCTTGTGAGGGCTAGCACTGTACCGAGCAGGTGAACCCCTGTCCAAAGAAATCAAATGAGCAGCTGGAAAAATAAATAACGAACTGGGGTGAAATTATGAGGCCGAGCAGGTGCACCCCTGTCCGAAGAAATCCAATGAGCAGTTGGAAACATAAATAACGAAATGAAGGGTGAAATATGAGCAAGGGTCACCTATGGTATGAGGGGCTTCTACTCCTGCTTCTGCTTTTACTCTTACTCCTGCTTCTGCTGTTACTCTTGCTCCTGCTTCTACTCTTGCTCCTGCTTCTGCTCCTACTCTTGCTCCTGCTCCTGCTCCTACTCTTACTCCTGAGCTTCTCAGCATCTCTATCTCTATGATGATTTCTGTGATCAGGGCTTGAACTTGGAGTTCTGCTTCTGCTTCGGCTTCTAGTTCTGCTTCTACTCCTGCTTCGACGACGATATTCCCTGTCCCTGTGTCTTTCTCTGCTCCTGCTGCGACTTCGCCTCCTATGATCTCTGTCTCGGTGCCTAATTAAAAGAATACAAGTGTCGTAAATTATATAGACCACAGATCAGGGAAACAATAAAGAAAATAATTACAAATTAAGTTACTTTATAAAAACTACCAGAGCAACAAGGAAAGAGCATTTATAAAATTAGAAAATACATCTATAAATGTTCCTGTAAATATAAAATAATATGACAAGCTAGAATCTTCACCTTGGCCTTGGACTACGGCTTCTTGACTTTTGTGATTTCTCGGCCGACTCTATGACCCTTCCTTTACGGCTAAAAAAGCAGAAGGGTTAAACTGCTATAACTCAAGTAACATACAAACAGGACAATATAAATAAATGTGTATACTCTGTTGCACAAAAACCAAATTTGATGGGATGAATGGAATCAAAGAGTATAATACCAAATTCTGTAAGGAGCTTAGCAAATATGATCAAATGCAAGTAAATGTTTGATTTGCGGGGTTGCGTTGTTAAATGTTATTAGGAGAATAAATAATTCAACCAGGCTACCTCATGAATGCATATGCAAATCAAGAATTACCAAATTCAGTGCTGAGCATCAATGGCATCTTACAAACAAAAGAAAAACAATTGTAACAAGTAATTCTCTAGACTTGGTTTTGGAGTTTCATTGGGTAAGTGCTAGTTTTTAACAAGCATTCATTCAGTACTAACTTACAGTACCATGGTAAGATGAAACACTACAGGCTAATTCAAATGATAATATCATAAGACCAAATCGAAAATGTTTGGGTATAATGTAAGAAACATGGTCCAACTATAACGAAGATCAAGGCTAGAAAAATAAAATAGTCAGAAATACCATCCTAATAAAATTATGCATTACAAGCATATAGTTAGTGCTATCACAGAGTGGCTCACAGCAACTGAACAAATGATAAAAATGGCATTATTATTACTCCCTCCGTCCCATTACAAGTGATGTGTCTGAGAAACGAAAACCAGCACAATCCATCATTTTACGCTGCTACCCCTCCGTTGCATGTCCTCTTTCTTCTTCCTCGGTTTCTCCGTCAACATCGCTTGCTGCCATCCACGGCGAAGCCGCTCCTCGCGTCAGTGCTTTGTCGAGCTCCTGCCCGGCCACACGGGCTGCCACTCCATGCTGAGATCCACTCCTGCACGCCAGCGCTCCGAGCTTTGGGGCTGTGTGCCGCTGCTCCGAGCTGAAGGAGACCAGGAGCGCGCGCTGCCACTCCCAGCTGCAGGAGACTGGTACCGTGCACCGCCGCTCCGAGATAAGGGAGACCGGGACCATCGCTCTCCTTCAACACTGAGGCCACAACAGGCGGCGTCGTTGCAGGCTACCACGCCGTTGAGTCACTTCGTCACCGGGATCTCACCAGACCGCCGAGCCACCACGCCACCGATTCGCTTCGTCGTCAAGATCTCTCCGCGTCGCCGGACTACCGCTCTGCTAGGCCACTGCATCATGGATTCGTTTCGGAGAGAGAGAGAGACAGGACGGTACAAGGCTTCCTTTTTTTTACTTATGATGACTCTTTGAGAGGCTGAGCGGACAAGGAAATAAATGGCTGAGAGGCAATGTGCGTCAGTCACTCAGTTGTGGGCCAGGAAGGCACAGGGAACCGCAGAGGACACTCTTTGTGGGACTACATTCAAATCGCAGAACGACGCTCTACATGGGACAGAGGGAGTATTTAAGTTACTATGCTGTTATGTTAACAAAATAAACAGTGCTCTGCACACATCTCACACGTAATAAGATACCAAACGAAACTGTGAGCAAAAGTAGACTGGCCTACTCACATTGGCTCCGCATTGGGACCATACTTGGCAAACTGCACCATAATGTTCCTCCCATCCACATTTCGTCCTGCGCAGAACAAACTGGAAGTTCAGTGCAAAATGTCATGGAACTTACAAAATCCCCAGAAGCAAAGCTCACCATCAAGCCGATCTATCGCCTTCTGCGCCTCATCGGCGTGCTTGTACCTCACGAACGCGAAACCCCTCGAATCACCGGTCCTGCGAACAACCAACGGGATGTGAGGAATCATCCATATGCACCATCGATCCACAAATCCTAATTATAAGACGTCCTCTCACCTCCTGTCCCTCGGGATGAAGACGTCGACGACCTTGCCGTAGCGCTCGAAGAGCGGGTAGAGGTCGTCCGCCGTGGTGCCTGCCAAGCAAAGTATGCGGAGGAAGAGGAGAAGGAAGCTGTTAGAGAGAAGGGGCGCGCGCGCCAGCCATCGAGGGCTAGGGTTAGGTCTCGCTCACGGAAGCTGATGTTGAGGACAAGGAGCGAGAAGGTGTCGCGGATGTCCGGCGGACCCGACCTCCCGAAGTGCGACATCGCGGGGTACTCCTCCGCTGCCGCCGGCGAGGCCTAGGGTTTAGCGTCCCGCCGCGGCGGGGGAGGGCGGAGTGGGGCGCAGCGGTAGAGTGGAAGTGGGTGCGCTCAACAACCGAAAGCTTATCGACTCGCGCTGTCGCGTGTTTCCGTTTTTTTTTTTCATTGGTATTTTATTTTTCACGGCAGAGGAGCGCGCGCACGGCGCCCCGAGCGTAGTACAGCGAGAGGCCGCGTTGGGCTTGGGCTAGGCCGTGCCGAGCCACCACAGTACCTAGGCCCGGCCAGTCCACTACTGTGATGGGCCCAGTCAGGATTCATCGCGATTGCGGCGTGAGGTCCTCCTCCGCCAGTAGCAGCCCAATGTACGCCAGACTTTCCATGGCCCATTTAGTGTTTTGCTGATACTAGTTGCTTTCGTGGGGTAAATTCGTGATCCGTTTCCTTCTGTTGAGTAACTTGTCTTTGTTCTTTTCCTTTTTGTGAGATGACTGATTATTCTTGTACATATCTAATGAAACATATTATCTGGCATTACAAGAATATTCTGAATTTTTCTAACGGTAACCTTTGTCAAAGAAGTCGAGATACGATGTCGTAGTCGACGAAGCATAATGCATGCGGTGCGTTGCAGAAAGTAAGAGACAAAATCCTAACCCGTGAGGTGGACGTGTTAGCCTCGGTGGTCCTAATCGGTCTTCTAAACCTGCACATTGGAGGCCCCTCGCCGACAGGGATTAGACAGTAACGACGCTAGCTAGGGCTCACTCACAGCCTAACACAAGCATCTCTTTTCAGTGCGACGTGAGCACTGTCTAAATTTCGTTGGCAACCGCGACCAACTCCACCTTCCGTTTGTGCGGCTTGGCTTCACTCCCAAGTCCCAAGTCTCGTCCCCACTTGTTCCCTCCCTCCGACCGGTCGCTGCATGCCTGCATGGCTGAATGTGATACGAGCCACGTGATCCGATCCATCGTCGACGTCGATGAGCTTGGTTGGGCTCTTTTATCGGTTGCTTCAGAAAAACGGAGGAGAATCGATCGAGGTTGATGTACCTATTTCTTACGTACATTGTACATCAAGTATCAGTTTTTTAATCAATAGCTGATACGTACTAACACATTAAAATATATATTAAAAGCATATTTCGAATAGAAAAATATACCTGAAACTCGATCTTTAGTGGCATCATGGTGTGGATTAAAGCATCCACAAAGATTTAGCCAACTAAAAGTGAAGCAGACAGCGAAAACAAAAACCAACTTTATAAGCAACTTAGAAAGCAGGACTAAAACCCAGCACGTCGTCGTTTTCTACGAATCTTCTCTGTCTAAAACCACAATTACAAACAAGTGAGTACATAAGGTACTCATAAAGCCTTAACACTAAGCAAAGGTAGGTATATAGATGCATATTTGGTTGTAGCAAAGATTAGGCTATGAGGTTTTCTTTTGCAAAAAGGTAGTTTTATGCGGTGTTCACTACAGAAGCTTTACAACGAGAGGCAGAACATTAGTTGTTCATATTTTAGTAGGTTGGTCCTGAGGGAGATGTCATCAAATCTCGCCAGTACCCAAATTTTAGTCGGGGAGCTGACACGCAACCGCACCGTCCCCTGGTACACAGCCTTCACTTTTCAAAACACAGACACCTACACCTACTCACTCCAACAAGGATAACAATAAGACTAACCATTGTGAGCCCAAGCTGTAGTGTCAATACAGTAATAACGGTTATTTTGAATGGATTATACACTCTACAGAGGTTGTACACTGTGCCCACAGGCTATGCTCCTCTTGATCAACATAGTCGTATAACGCTCACTTCAGCACACACTAAGGTATCCACAAAGTCCACTTAAGATGCTAACAGGGGTCATCGATCAGGGTTCTCGACGACGCGCGACAGCACGTTCTCATAGCCAGATCGTGGGTTTAGAACATTCACGTCTACTCCCTGGACCCCACACACGGACGGGTAATTATAGAAACCAGAGGGCTATAACGGTGGGCAATACGATCCCATAGCACGGGCTATTGCTGTAATCGAAAATCGGACCGTGAGTATCTAACATCTGCTCCTGCGACTTGTGTACCATCCGACCGCCTTAGTGGCCAATGTGGAATACCAAAGGGGCGGAGTAAGTTTCTCTCAAGAAAACGGGTTCTGTAGTAGCACAAAATCACTACATTGAGGCCCGCCCCACGACCAAAAACAATATCCCTTCCCATTACCTAGCACCAGTTTGCACTATCACCCAAACTCACTTTACTTCACACACACCACCAAACTTATTTTAACACATTTCATAAATGATTGGTATACAGTGTGACGATGCACTACATCACATAAGGGTTTCTAAACAATTTAATATCAATGCAACTTTTCATTCGTTAAAAAATTTAACGAAAGAAGTCTTATGGTTAACAAGGGGGTGTCATCAATGGGTAACAACGTAGTATTCATATTTAATGAGAGCAAGTAACTGACATTAATATAAATACGTAATAACAAGTAAGGTATTAACTGCACAATATTTTAACATATATTAAAGTAAATATGCAAGCATTTAGATTATATGGGTGCGCAAGCAAAACATAAGATTAATATGATCAAGAGGTTAGATCTTGCATGCAATCTTTAATCTTCGAAACTTATCTTCTCGTTAAACTTCGAGTCCGGGTCTTGTATCACGGCTTGATGCTGAAGGCCTCGGGCTTTTCCTCATCTGTCCATTCTTCTGTCTTCTCTTGGAGTCCAACTCTTCCTCGAACTCAGCATTGTCTACACGATAGAATGCACCTAATATAACTACGTAAACAGAAGTAAAGCTCCAGAAGAATTGATAAGATACAAATAAACCTCGAATAAGAACCAAATAAACTTCGTGAGGAAATCAAAGGTACATTATGCATGATGCGATGGCTATAATGCAAGGTTCATTATCCTAAGTGCACCTTAGTGTTTTTTTACTATAAATTTATTATTAGAATAATTATTTATTCTTAAACTTTATTCTAATGCTTATGCAGTTACATAAGTAGTTAAGCGTGGCTATGTATTATTTAGTTATACTAAGGCCTTTATAGGAGTTTGAGCTTAGGTTACTGTTTGCTTAGTATAATACTAAGAATTCTAGGTGTCATTTTATGCATAATCACAACTTAGTGGTATTAAATACAGTTTAGCTATTAATTACTAGGTTCATTCTAAACCATATTCATGTGATTGCGATAGTGGGCCATGTGGATGCATGTACTACCAAACATCTATAGTGCCAATGTGTTTATGTGAGTGCAAGCTAGTATATGGCATGTTTAGTTGATATAACAAGCGTGTGATATGTCGTTTTACGTGCAATCTTATTTTATACCATACATTTAATTAGATGCAGTCTAAAATACCCTTATTTAGTTTACAACTAAATAAATTATTGTGCAGTAACTAGAAATTATTTACTTAATTCTCTAATATGTAGTTATATTCTATCTATTAGTGTCTAATTGATTGAATCTTAGTTTTATAATTTATTACTAAGGGTATCATGTGGCACATGCAATAATGTAGGTTAATGCAAAGTGAGATGCACACTAATCTTACTATTAACCTGTATTTATCATGATGATATGAGGTACACTATTTATTAATTACTTAATTTTCTACAGACATGCGATGGTTAGTATTTAGCAACTAATCATCTAGTTTTATCCTTATAAATTACCATAGCTAATGCATGGCATTTGTCGTAGTGCATATGAATGCAAGGTATTGAACTTATATGC